>PRKT01000012.1:960844-1023146 GCA_003671525.1 Saccostrea glomerata | reverse complement strand
GACGATTTTTTTTGGGGGGGGGGGGTTATTGTAAATAAAATAATAACAGGTCATTCTATTCAGAATATCAATAATATCATAGCTAGTGTTTGAATGTATTTCTATTTTCTGCTCTTTTCGAAAATTACTAAAATCATGTCTATGAACATAAACAAATTTCAGATTTCTCCGGTTTAAATAAAACACAAACACAAATATGGGCCCTTAAAATATTTGAACACACAACACAGAAATAAACTTATTTTAATCAGCAAGTTGCCATGCTTCAAGTTTTCAGAAGTCTGTGTAACCGTTCGGTTTTCCTCAGGTAAGTTTGGTGTGGAGTGGAGCTTACTCGAAGCGGATGAGAAGCCCCGAGGGAACGACGCTGTCTAGTCTACATACTACCTATATACACAGGATGTTGTAACCTGAGAGTATTACCTGTATGCGTTTTCCTACGACATTGTAAAACGAAGCCGTTTTTTTTTTCATGTGTAGCTCATGAATTGAAATGCATGAAATAAAGAATGTTTTTGTTGCAGTTAGAATCCTTTTAAATTTTTTTGTTTCAAATAAATATTTTCAATAATTCGACAATTTTAATATACTGTGTTTTTCTTAATCAAATTTTATAATAAAAATACATTTTTTTTACCACCAAAATCTGTCGTTGTAATCTGGCGACAAAAAGGGAAGTGATTCGAATTACATGTCTTGTTCATATGCTAAACATACTAAACGAAAGAAGAAAGTGGATCATAAACAAGTCTCTCGATAAATAACAATTAAACTTACATGTAGACAAAATCCACAAATGGTCAATAAACTGATAAATCAGCAGTAGTTTTATTCGCTAGACTTAATAAATTGATATACAGATCAAAAAGGAGGAAAAACGATCATGCTCGTGCCCTAATATTGTGATATTTTTCTTCTCTCTATCTCCTCTCTCTCTCTCCCTTTCAATCTTCGAACTGGTACAGATATAAACAGACACGAAATAACATAGTAATGGATCATTATTTGATTTAATTAATATCAAATACTTCATTAATTTGTTTTAAAAGTTTTTTTTTAACTTTTATTCTTTTTATACACTCCGTTTAAAAAAAGCAACAATAATTTGACACAAATTCCAAGGCTAATATCGCATCTGAAAATGATATCGATGAAATAATAATGAAACAACGAAATAATGAATCAAATGTGATGTTGAATGGCTAGACAACAATGTGCACATCCAGCGAGCGTTACCCAAGGTATACTAATAGACAGGTGTGAAACCCCCAGGGCATGTCATGTGATGAATTTCCCGCGGAGGGAACGCGGTTTACCTGTCTACCTGGCCAAATACCGCGTTGTGATTATACCGCGGCGGGGACGCGGGAAATACGGGATCCGCGTTGCCTGTACTGTATATATTGTAATAGCATTTTACACAAAAATTTATCAAAAATCTTATTTCAGCTAAAAGTTATTAAAACTTCAAACTTTTAGACAGGTTTGATTGACACATCCTTGCACTCTCACAAATTTTGATTTTATTCTTAATACTTGGGAAAAGTGGATATCTTGTTTCATTAATTTTGAGATGAAATAAAATCAACTTCAAATCTTTGTCAATGTACCTTTAAAGATATTAAAAATATTGATATTGAGAAGATATTTCTTCTCAAAAAGATGGAATTAGTATTTCAGTGAAAATTGGTGGTGTTAATAAAAAACAAACATTTAAATTCTATAAAATTCATAACATCAAAATGATTTGATTTCAAAAAAAGATTTTTATTAAAATTATCATGAAATTAGCTAAATCTAACATTGTACTTATGGTAAAACCATGCAAAATGAAAGTATTGCATTGATATACATGTACATTGACGTAGCATCGTTTTTGAAAGGAGAGGGTAAGCAGAAAAAAAAATTCAATCTAGCTGAAAAAAAGATTTTAAAAACTTAACAAGCAAAAGAAAAAAAAAGGAAATTAAAATGAAATAGCTTAACAACAACAAAATAAAAAATGACGAAACGGCCATCAGGAGAATGATATTTTTTTTTCCACGTCCATGTTGTAGAGTCTGGGAACATGAACATGTTGTGTCAAAGAGATACATACAAAAAAAATTGTGTTGGGAATTTTTGTGCATACAAATTATCTTGCATATAAATGATGGTTTTCATTTATCTAAAAAATGGACCTCAGTTTGTTGATTTTCATCGCGATTCTACGAAAAAATCGGAATCTTTTTTCAGTGGTTTTTGCATTTATAGCAGAGTACTAGATTTACCGCGTTTTGGCAGACGATATTGCAGACGCAATTTTATTAACGTTTTATATATTAAATATAATGAATTTTTTAAACATAGAAATGTGCCTGAGAAGTGTGAAGAGTTTCCATGCGCCGACAGAAAGGGAATCGCCAAGAAAAAAACAAAAACCGGAACCGTCGGGATCCGGGAAGACTAGATTTACCGCTTGCACGTTTGTTAAATTTTTTTCGCTTGTTGTGTTTCTATGTACGTTTGTTCTGCAAAGATGATTGTTGGTTTTGCATTCATAGATGTTTGTTACGTACGTGGTCGTTGGTTTTGCTTTAATGTATGTTTGTTCTGCGAAAACGACTGTTGATTATGCATTTATATCATTTGTTAAGTTTTTATGGTCATTGAAATTAATCGTTTGTTATCTCATTATGGTAATTTTTGCCCTTTCCGCTGCCCATACGAATGCCCGTGGGTTTCTTCGGTGGTCTTTACCCAAGACTTTACCGCATTAAAAATAATGGTTTTGTCACCACATGGTTCTTCAGTAAACTCGTTTTTTTCTACATAATAAACTAGAACAAATAAAACATATATGACCACGAATAGTGGCCGCCACGCGAGGAAAGGATTCCACTTATGACCATATGTACTTTTATCTTAACCTTTTTTTTCTAAAGAATCTTTTTTAGACATTCAAAAGTGATATTTGAATAATGATAACTTTTTATTTTCAAAAAACTTGATTTATAAAAAATAATACATGTACAACAAAAATAATTTGGCAGCAAGTCTTTTATGATATAATGCAACTTCTCCTCTTTCGCGTGGAATTGTCTGAATTTTCCGATGAGGTTGACCCAAGTCTCCGTCGTTTGGGTAGTGGTGTTTTACTGAAACCCAAGTTTGTCTGTCGGAGAATTTCTTTGAATATCCCTGTTATATTTATACCGTCTTTTGCCGAAGCTTCCACGTAGCTATTTTCCCAGTCACAACACACAATGGATTCGGCTGTCTCTTTCATAATAACTCTATTTTCTTCTGAAATGTCCGATTTGTTCCCAACAACGACAATTGGCACTGTTTCACCTTTTCGTTCAGCTAAAATAATGTCCCTTAAATATTTTACTCCTTGAAATGAGGACTCATCGTCTATCGAATATACTAATACAAAAGCATCACTCGTTGAAATAGCCAGTCTGCGCATAGCTGGAAATGAATGTGCACCTGCGGTGTCCAAAATGTCCAGAATTAGTTCTCGGCCATCCACGGTGTATTCTCCTCGGTGAAACTCCTCCACGGTTTCTTTGTACTCACTGATGAAGCGGTCGTACAGGAACTGGGAAATTATGCAACTCTTGCCTACCCCGGCGGCGCCCATGATGGTCAATCTATAATGTAATTTGTCGTCCAAGTCGCCATTCCAGTCAGGTAGACTTTGTGAGCGACCTATTTTACGATTGTTCATTGTCACCTAATTAAAGAGAGAAAAACATCAAGAAGTATAAATAAGTGAGATTAAGTAAAATTCTGATTGACTTAAGTCCATGCATTTACAAAATTAACAAAACTTATGGATTTTGAACACGGTCATTACAGGTGTTTATCTATATAACTTCTAGAATCAGGGACCTATATATACTTACTACAAAAGAATATCAAGTATTGTTAGATCATATAAAGCACTATACATTAAAAAAACATTTTTTTCATCGAAACTGCCATATGGTTTCCTCTAAAAAAAATCATGTGTAAAGAGAGTACTTACTGGTGTTGTTTATCTGAAGTCGCGATTGCTGACTGATGTTAAGTGAGAGCAGACCAATATTTATACTAAAAAGGACTTCAGTGGTATCGATTGATAATAGGGGAGGAGTTAGGACACCAGAGCAATTAGCAGGCAAATTTTCACTTTCAATATTTCTCTTTCAGGGTCATTTATACTTAAGACTATCTTAGTGATATCTATGTTAGGATAGAGTGTTAAGCAAAAGGTTTTATAATGATATTCGAACGTGTTTTTAAATCAGTATTCATTTAAATTTCAAATAAAATTTTTCGAGTGACGTAATGAAAAAATTTGTGTTGCTGAGTCCTTTATTCTAGAATATTTCAGAATGTTGCTTTTGATTATTTGACGTCCCTACAAGAGCATTTCATTCATATTAAGACGCCCCCACGTACCGATTGATGACCAACACTTGGCACTCAAGACTGTTGAGTGGTAAGGGGTCTTTTTATGCCAACACCAACTGAGATATGGAACCTCGGTGTATAAAGCCACATCTGAAAGTCCGGTTTTCACGTTCTATAGTGACACTCGAACCTGCGACTCTTGATTGATTGATTACATATGTTGCTTTGCATCCCATTCGAGAATTTTTCACTCATGTAGAGACGTCACCATATACCGGTGAAATATTTCTTTTGATGTTTACTCGGCACCTAGGACCATTGAGCAACTTTCACTTCAAGAGCCGAGCGCATGGCGAAGGAAGAGTTGCTAACCATTTTTATCGACTTAGGTCAGTCGCGGCCGAGCTTCGAACACACGACCTCCCGATAACGATGTGAGCGCTCTACCGACTGAGCTACCATGAACGGTCTGCGACTGTAGAACAAACGCTCTAACGACTGCGCCAATCGGGTGAACTGAAATATTGGGAAAAGAACTTAACATAACAGCAGATTCAGAAAAATTACATTTTAATGGCTTTTATTACACAAGTAGTCATTATATGCATACTGAATTGCTGACAGATTTTCCGTTATTACCCGATCATGACAAGGAGCACACGGTGGGTGTAACCGGTCGGCAAAGGATGTTCACTCCTTCATGGCACCTGATCCCACCTCTGAAGTTTTGACGGTCCGTGTTTGTAGCTGCTCCAGTTTTGCATTGTTTAATGACTTTTGATCTTGAATACTGTTCGTTATCCCCATGTGTTTCCTGTTGTTTGTCCTTAGTCCAGTAGTGGGTTACTGATCTCTTCCTAGGGGAGATCAGGGGCTCTCCGGGAAAATATCTCACAATTTATTGCCTAAAATATACATTTTTGGTAAATTGTAGGTCAAATTGAAATTAGATAATAATGTTTTAAGTTTTTATTGATGTTCACAACAGAGTACGATACACTATTGTAATTTAGCTTCCAACATAAAAGATATTTCATATCACAGCTTTTTTACTGGTTTTTTTTCACGGTAGTCCAGTGGTAGGGAGTTCGCTTTGTGACTGAGGGAGTGTGACTCATGCAGTGTCAAATCTAAGAATTAAACATAGATATGACTGTGTGACTCATGCAGTGTCAAATCTAAGAATTAAACATAGATATGACTGTTCCTTTGTCAAGCTTCTGGCATTAAATGTAAAAAAAACAACAGTGTAGTGGTCTTTTAAAAAGAAGGCCCTTTGTCATTAAAGGAGTTAGCACGATAAAGAAACCTTAGCTTCACTACTCATTGATCCTGAGTGCAGAATGGAGCTCTAATTATGAAGCCCTTCACAGATATGCAGCACTCCTTAATTTCAGTGAAGATATGTAGAATGAAGCGATGAGCAACAATCAGTTTGTTTAAAAGTATGGATATCACTCCTCATCTCTAACCACAGATTCCAGAGCAGGTATTTAGAAGTATCTTACTTAACTTCAAGATAAACGATCTAAAGAAGCAACTCCTAATTGAAAAAAGTTGCATATATTTTATCACATACACACTGGAAGAACACTATCAAACAAAAATTAGGGTTCAATGTCAATAATCCTGAATTAGTTGCTGTTTCATTTTCCTTTTCTTTGTATACTTTCTTTTTGTACCAACATATAAGTTCTTATTTTAGAATTGTTCAGTTCCAATATGGTTACATCATTTATTTTAAGCTATTTTAAGAATATTCCAAACGAATGTGTAAGCACTTCGTCATGAGCTTTGGTCAGGATTACTGTCAATATACGACAAAATTGTAGTAGACTTACTCAATTCATTGCGTCATTATCTCAAGGATCATTGTAAAACTGCAACTAATGCCTCGATCCGTAACAAGTTTCCGCATTTGGAAAGAAGCTTACGTCTACCAACGAAATGGCGTAAGAAAAAGGTCAAACTTAACGATATGTTTTATGAGAAAAACCAGTCTATTCGCTTTTTAGACTAGACGTTAATTATCGTAGCATTTTTTCATAAAACCAGATGTTAACACGCATTAAGAATTAAAGAGAGATCTTTCATTAAAAAATTAAAAAAAAAACTTCAGGTATGAGGCCGGTACACGCTGTAAGGCTTATCTTATATGTCTTATACAGGACTTGCAGCTCTAATGTCAACATGCTAAAGTAAGATTTAGAAGACTGTATACAACATTTCCATTAAATTTACATGTTTTTAGATATACACTGAGCATTTAGTCATTTAGTCAAATAAAAGAATTTATTACAAGGGCTTTGTAATAATTTTACCAACCGATGCATTCATTCTTCTTAATTAGAGAAAGTAGAACAGAAGAGAAGCAGTCGTGGGCACAATCATATTCAAAAATGCTTCGTGTTCACTTTAATCTACACTCGTAGATTGACGTTTGGCTGAATGTATTTTAGCGGTTGATAAGAAAATGTCTACTTATTCTTGTATTAATAAAATGAGCATTGCTGTATCAAGTCGGACTTGAACGTGTATTAAATATCATTTTCAATAAGGCTAGAACTTAGGTTCCATGACTTGCAAGGCAAGCCTTATCCTGTGTACCGTCCCTAAAAGTAGAGCAGATAGAAGAGCACTGCTCTTGAGTTCGGGCTAAACAAACCAACTTTGTACAGTTCTTTTTCATGATTAATATTGCTACAAACATTTAATAAGAAATCTGAGAATCAATACAAAGCGACATACGGTACACGGTCGTCATCCTGTTAAAGCAGTTAATGATGGGAATTAGTTTGAAATTCTTTCGTCTTTTAGAGGAATGATAAATGTTTAATTAGTTATTTATGGAAGATGACTGTCTTTTTGACAAGTCATTGACTATATTCTGTCGACTGTCTCAAGATGGAGTTCAACGAATCCAATTTGATTCTGATATCAAAAGCATTATATTGAAATAAATGTCTTTGTTGCAAGTCAGTGAGTTCAATGAAATGAATTTTCATTTCGACATTGAGCATATGTAAAATATAAAGAAAATCTTAAATTGTTTTTCTGAGATTGAGTTCAACGGCCAATATTGATATGCGCTATACCTGAGATATCTACCTAAGTATTATAATCATGTTATTTTGTCCATTTTTCTGGGTTTTTCCATTTTAGTGAAATGCACAACCAGGATTGAAAAATAACGTATCAATGGCAATGATTTTATTCTCATAAATGTACAAACATACATTGCAGAGAGGATGTAGGAAAAGATACAAACACATAGATAAGGAATTTATTCATTTAATAAGAAATACAACATACCATGTTAAGATTCAATTATTTCCATCTATGATTTGTTTGGCCATCAACAAAAAGTTGCATAATTTTTACCATACTAAACAGTTTGTTGTTAAAAAAGTCTAAATTAAATATTTGGTCTGCATGTAATGTAATTTGAGATATATATTAACCGAGCCACTTTAGTTTCTTTTTATTTACATGTAATGATATCCAAATCATATTTATCTGAAACAGCGTCCTTATTAAGTGTCGATTATTCTGAATTTCATAATGAGATACCAATACATTGGATGTTCAAACACTATACAAACACCACAAATGATCTAATGGGACTTAAACAAAGTTTGTTTATGAATATTTATTAAACAAAATGATATATTCATGTTCAAATACAAAAATGCAATTTTTTTCTGCACACATCTGTCAAATAAGAGAACCACGTGTTTCAGCATGATTTCTCCTTGTTCCTGAAAAATAGTCACAGCTTCCATTGATATCTGATGATTTGTCAAAGGTTCCAATATTCGCATTCTAAAATTCCCCATTTGTGATATTAAAATTTCCAGTTGAGTGTAAATTTCTCATTTGCATTCGTTTTTTTAAACATTTTTATCAATCTTTCTTTTTCAGTTTCCCCAAATGAGTGTTTAAATTAAACATTCATATACAATCAAAAAAATATTCTTATAATGATATATGATTTAATAATAAATGATTCTTTATTTATTGGTCAACTTTTCACATATTTCACCTTGTTTTAGATTCATTATTTGAATTGTGATTTAGAGAATGAATGATTTAATTTTGTCAGTAGTAACTCGACGTATAGCCATTGTTTCTCTTCACGGGGAGAATTCTTCAACACCATTTGTCAGTTTTTAATATTTTATATTATCATACCTATGCTGGATCTTAAACTGGTCTATAGCAGGTTCCGGTAAATGTATACCATGCAAGCCTCTTTCTTTACTACAAACTGAATTATTAACAGAAGTGAAGGAGAAACTGTGTACAACAGTATATTTGAAAAGTGGTGTAAACCAGGTTTAGCTGCTAAAAACCTCAATGAACCTTGAGAAAATTTGAATTAAAATAGTTACCAACTAGAGGTACTGTGAGCAATGAGCTCACTAAATGATACCCCCGCCTCCCATATGAATATAATGGCAGTATCCATGTTTTGCTCTGGAAAATCAAAAATATGTGTCAGATCAAAAAGTAAAATAGGAGGTGCACAATGGCAATATGTAATTAAGAATCTGTGAAAGTTTCATTAAATTTCCTTCAGTGGTATGAGAGGAGTTGCGGATAAGAGATGGGTACCCCAAAGCGTAACAGACGGACAGACGGACGTACAGACGGACGGACGGACAGATGGACGGACGGAAATACCGATTACTATATACCCTCCCACTTTTCAAGCGGGGGGTATAAAAAGTTATGTTAGCATATTATGATTTATGATACACGAAATGACTTCTACTTATCAGTCTTTAACTTCCCTTACCTATGTGGCAATATATACCGTATCACCTGCAGTCACAAAAAGAAACGTTTTATATATTGAAAATATATTGAGATTGTTCAAAACGCATCTAAATGTAGTGCAAGTCTCAGGGCGTGTAAAAATGATTAACTAAAAGATATATATATAACTTCATTCCTAAGAACAAAACTCAATAATATGAAGAAAATAGAACTAGCTGCGTATATATTCTGCATTTTTATTGAAAGCCTCACGTGTTCCTAAACGTGTAAGCATGGTTTTTCAACTTCCTTATAAAAAAAAAGAATTTGCATTCAAATGAATGTAACAATGACAAATTTTTTTGAAAATAAACGAGGTTAAAATTAATTGCAAATTGATCAACAAATATATTTTAGGTTAAAAACGATAGGTATCCAGGCATTCAGAGAAATTGTTATGATTTTTATACTTATTCGGTATTTTTTGTCTTCTATTTCCGTCATGTATTCTAAATTGCATAGTGTAAAAGGCTTTTGCTATCATTGCAAGACACCACAAATCACTTCTTATTTCATATCATGCTAATAAGCTTTGGTATCTAAGGCTGGATTCAAGAAAATCTTGTTTCTCTGAAACTGTATTATTATACCCCCCGCTTGAAAAGCGGGAGGGTATATAGTAATCGTTAATTCCGTCCGTCCGTCTGTACGTTCGTCCTTTCGTGTGTTACGCTTTGGGGTACCCATCTCTTATCCGCAACTCCTCTCATACCACTGAATGAAATTTAATAAAACTTTCACAGAATCTTTATTACATATTGCCATTGTGCACCTCCTATTTTACTTTTTGATCCGACACATATTTTGGGTTTTCATGTCCCAGGAAACATGGACTTTGCCATTATAACTATATGGAGGCGGGGGGTATCATTTAGTGAGCTCATCGCTCACAGTACCTCTTATCTGCAACTCCTCTCATACCGCTGAATGAAATTTAATGAAACTTTCACAGAATCTTTATTACATATTGTCATTGTGCACCTCCTATTTTACTTTTTGATCCGACACATATTTTGGGTTTTCCGGCCCCATTTTGATGTATTTCAAATTAAATCTGAATTTTTGGAGTTATCCTTCCCGGCTGAGGATCGGATATCCTTAATTGACAATACTTCGTCGATATATCTAAATGTCGATTTGAAGGCAAAAGCAAGTTTTTTCCTGTTTTTTTTATTGTGTAAGATTTTGGACAAATTCTGCTTCATATGAGTACAAAAAAGGTCTGCTAATGAAGGGGCGCAATTTTTAACGATGGGAATTCCAATAGACTGTTGGAAGACATGGTCTCCAAAATTCACAAAGAAATTGTTTTTATAAATTCTAGCATCTTTTAAATATAAACTTCAGAGTACTTGACAATGTGTGTTTAATCAGAATGTGTTTTAACAAAATAATTTTGCAAATGACTAATGACAAGGTAATTAAATTTACGAGTTCCATTTTTATTGGAGAAAAGCTTTCAATGATATCAAAAGGCCGGACTTTAATTTATCGTGAAAATTGTTTTTTTTTCTATAAAGTTGAATAGTCGTACATTTTGATGCTGTTGATTTTAGTAAAAATTTTTGACACCAGATTTTGTAAAAGTTCCGTGGAATTTTTAACTATCCATCTCTGATTTACACAACTTCTCGAATATATTGTTGCACAGTACTCCTGAAGTCTCTTCTTCACTATTGTTAATAATTTAACGAGGAGTAAAGAGAGAGAGAGAGAGAGAGGGAGAGAGAGAGAGACTTGGTAAAACATTTACTGGAACAGGTTTTTCAATCTATTTTTATTGAGTTTCGGAATCCAAAATAGATATGGATATTCAAATTCATTTTGGTTGTTCGGAATATTAAAAAATATTCAAAACTGACATATGGTTATGAAGAAATTCTTCTTTAGAAAGGGGTAGAAAGGGAGCCTTGAGTATAAGTTGGATTACCACTAAATAATTTCCAGTGTTCCACTGTTTCTGTCCTGGTGACAGATTTATTGGTTTTAGTCGTAGATATTTTTGAAATGGTCACTGCTCATTATCTTCACCTTATTTCATTTCTCCAGATTCTCCGGATCCATTCTGTTCTTTCACACAGGAATGCTCTATTTAGTTATATTTCACTACAAATTTATTTTGTACCAGTGCATTAGGATGGTATAAGATCCTAGGTTTCAGGTCAATAATTAGGGAAATAATTAACAATTATGGTATTGATTATCGGGACCTGAAAATACAGATAAAATTTTCAATGATATATTGCAAGAGCAATCATTGGCGTTATGACTTTTTAGTAAAAAGCAAAATAAATACTAGTAGTTAGTAGAACTGAAAATGCTTACTTCATCCCAATCAAGAAGATTAATGTCATATAAGTTACGATCTCAAGATACTTCTACAATGGTGACTTCAAGTTTCCCCATTATATGAAGATGACGTAATAAAGCACTGTATTATGACCTTCTACGTTTCTGATTGTTTGATAACGTTTTGCTCATTAAATCTAACAAATCGTAACAAACAGCTGAAAAATGATCGAATATTTATCTCCATTTCACTTCTTTGCAATTTCCGGAACGACTTGCTGAACTTTTGTTCAAAGAAAAAGGAACATTTCACGCCAGACGATCTGTTTATTGAGTTTTCAGATGAAATCAATGGTGGCTGATAGTGTCTATATTGTCCTTAATTGGAGGCGATATGTACTTTATGTGATTACTTTTATCTGCATGTCACCTGACCCAAGACCTCCTAACGGATACGGCTACGCTGTTTCATTTGACTCAGAATGGCTAAAGGGTTTGGATCACGCACATAATTCTTCCACTGCCAATGTTTTATGGATAATAAAGGCTTTTATAAAAAGATTGGAATTTCAAGGGACTTGACTACGTTACCCACAGCATATTTACATGAACGACAATGTTTGACACTCAATGAAACTCATTCTTTTGAATTAAATATATATAATGCTTAAAATATCATGTTTATAATGGTGTTCTGAAGGAGTACTTTTAAATTGAAGTATGAGGCATAAATATATTACAGAGTGCACCCTGGTTTCCACTAATTCTTATTATATGATTAAATATTTAGTTCTAAGCTTCAACTGCAAAAAGATATGACTTATTATTGTAAAAACAAAGTCTTAAAGTCTTAATTATGTCAGGGCTATTTCACCAATAACCAAGAAAAATGTCTTGGGATTCTTTTTTGATAGATAACTTTTCAAATAAGACTCTTTACGAATGATTTATAGCATTCATAATGTCAGATTTTCCCTCTGGAAAATTTACTATGTAATTGAGCAAAAGAAATAATGTTCTACAATATCACAATATCGGTTTCACTTTTTATGTGCTCATGACAGTTATATTGTTATGATGTAAATAGGTCAAGGTGTAGCACTGCATTCGTTGGTATTACTTTATATCATTTGCAACGAAAGTAAAGAAGATAATTGCATAATTATTTTGAACTCCGGAAAATTGCAACAATTTTGATCAATTTCTTTATTTACTATCAGATTTAGCCGTTTGATCCAAGTCAACAAAATCAATGTCACATTATTTTACAGTTACTGATTTCATTAGTCAAACCTCACGCATACAGCAATCAATGTTAAAAAACGTTGTGATAAGAGAATGAGCAAATTAAGATCGGCCACTTTAGAACATACTCTTGCGTACTTAAAACTTTAATACTTTTTGGTTGATCCTATTGGTGAAATTCATATTGACCACCCCAAGCAATTCTATTGCGTACGTCAATACCTCAGCACTTTCCAGCTAATCCTATTGGACAGATTCAGATTGACCACCTCTATCCTTACTATTGTGTACTTCGATACCTCAATTCTGGCCGACTGAATTTATTGGACAAATTCAGATTGGCCAATCAGATCATACTATTGCTTACTTCAACATCTCAATACTTTTCCAGCTGATCCTATTGGACAAATTCGTATTTACCACCTCAGATCACTATATTGCGTACTTCGATACCTCAGTACTTTCCTGATTCTATTGGACAAATTCGTATTTACCACCTCAGACCACTATATTGCGTACTTCGATACGTCAGTACTTTCCTTATTCTATTGGACAAATTCGTATCTACCACCTCAGACCACTCTATCGCGTACTTCGATACCTCAATACTTTCCTTATTCTATTGGACAAATTCGTACCTACCACCTCAGACCACTATATTGCGTACTTCGATGCCTCAATTCTTTCATGATTCTATTGGACAAATTCAGATTGACCACCTCAGACCTAACAACATTGTGTATTTCAATTCTTTCCGACTGATCTCTTGTCTGATCCCTATCTTTCTTTTTAGTTCTGATTTGCTCCTTCCAAGTAAATGCTGTTTCGTAAAGTCAGGACGAATTGATAGAATGCATAGTTCTAGTACTGCGTATTAAGTGCTGTTTTGTAAAGATTGATTTGTCATGACTGTTCCGTGTTTTTTTTTACGTTTTATATTCTAAATCTTATATAATTCAATCTATTGACACTGCAATTGTACCCAGACACCTGAATTGTATAACATTCATTTCTGTCAATTATTGGTCGATGTAAGTAATTGTATTTATCACTAACACGATTAAGGTCCGTTTTCTGGAGAATTTTCATTCTTGCTCCGTCTGATAACCTTTCTGTTGCTTTTACTATATAATTTCATGCAACCTCTTCTTGCATTGAATTTTAAAAAAAATTGATCGATTGATTTTTATTGTGTTACGCTGAGTCAGACTTCGGAGTTCTACAAATATACCTTGATTAACATAGAATGAAAAATTGACATTGAATGCAGGTTATTTATGCATAAATAAAGCTCTGATTAACAGGCGACGAGTAGTAGCAATTTTTTTTTTTAAATGTCGAAGAAAAAAAAATCTACAATAGAATAAGTTTGGAAAAAATATATCTAACGTGGATTTTTAATCCTATAAAATTGAGACCGTAATAATTGTGAATTCATTTAACAAACAATTATCAATTATTATTTCTGCTTAATCGGGGTCTCACAAACAATGGAGAATATACCAAATGCATAATATCAAACTTTCAGAAAAAAATTAGTACATATTTTGTCTTGTTAAAGTAAACTTCTTGTTTAACATAAGTCTATGGATTCGACTCTTCTTTTTACATTTTATACAAAGAAAAAGGCATTGTTGTTGCATTTTTCTTGGTTCAAGGAGAGTTCATTGTTTTGCTAAATTACTATTCGTTTCACACAAGATGTCATAGAAAAAGAAACATGCCCCCTTCGGAACATTTCGATAATGATCCGTTTAACCAATGGTGATTACACGACATTTAAGTGACACTGTAGAATCAGAATTGGTTTCGATTAGAGTGACACAAGCCAGTAACACCGAGACTCCCCAGAGTGAGTGATGAACTCGGAACAAATGGTCTGTCACTCTGATTTCTCACTCGGCAATAACAAACATGGTTTTGAATACGATGTCGGACTTAATATATATAAGAATACTTGCTGGCAGTAGTATTTTTTTTTTCGAAATATTTATTTGGTCAGTAGTTTTTACGATGGAGAGAGTGTGCTTCAAAACTCGTTAAAGTTTAAGCTGAAAATGGAATACATTTTCAAATAAAATGGAAAAGTGAAGAAAAACGAACAGCAATTGATCAAAGTTAATTTGAACTATACAAATTCCCAGCAGAGCCATCATGGAATTCTTTGATGGGGAGGTGAGGGTTCAGGTGGAGGGGAAATCAAAAAGACAATATATAGTGAAAGTAATGACTTACTACTCAGTAATTTACATAAAAGACGTCTGTAACATTCGATCTAACGACAGATTTTTTTATTGGCAAAATTTGTCATTTGGGCCTTTAAAAAATATGTTTATTTGCCTTTTTCCAAGTCTCGGTTAAATGCCGGACAAGTGGCAGGTAGACGAAAATTTCCTTTTTCCCAAAGTTTCAACATCAATGCTTAAAGTCCAAAATTAAAAAAAAAGTAATGAAATTGCAAAAACATTGTCCTTTGAGTTCTTAACTTCTAGGGTTTAAAAAAAAGTTAGAGTCGATCCATTTTAATAAGTCTGTCGGGAGAGGGCTGTTTTTTGAAGATTGCCATATCGGCATTAGAATAATCAAACATATGCCTTTAATAATTTTGTTTATATTCTTGTATCATCAACTTATTTGCCAAAAGCCTGTTTTGTTTTAGAATTCAATGCATATTACGCATCGAATCAATAGAGAGGCATGAGACATGATATGAGTTGTATGGTCGATTCAATGACCTTGTCAGCAAATACAATCTATTGGTAAGTCAAAACTTACTGGCGTTTGTCACACTAATCGTTAGACCAATATTTACACAGATATTGTCAAAGGATTTTCCGTTATTTCCCGATCATGATAAGGAGCGCATGGCGGGTATAACCGGTCGGCATAAGTTTTATGATTAACTAACACTAAAGCTTTATGATAAATGTTCTGACTTTAACTTTTCAATTTTCAACTTCCTTTACTTTTACAGCAATATACTTTTGTCACCTGCATACGGAGTATATATCTCTCAGTTGATGCGATACACAAGAGCATGTTCTCCGTATAAACAATTTCTAAAACGAGGTAAATTATTGAAAAACAAGTTGATGAAGCAAGAATATCAACATTCTCGTTTAAAGTCATCATTTGTAAGTTCTATGGTCAAAACAATGACCTTGCAAATACGATTTATCATTAATTCAAATGCTGACTGACTTTTTCATACTGATTGTTTTGCCATTATTTACACACTAAGTTGCCCACGGATTTTTCCGTCACAGATTTTGTGGTAAAAATGCTGAGATTGGGAAAAGGAATCTTTAAAGGAAATGGAGATAAAATCTGCATTTAGTCTTCTCAGAATATTATTTTGTGATTTTGCATTCCTTGGTCTGAATATATCAGGGTTACTACTTTAAAACCAAGTGTTTATCCACAGGGTGTTCAATTTCGAACAATGTTTCGAAGAATTTTTGCCTTATACTACAATGTCATGCTATAAAGCGACATGAAGTAATTACCCTCTTGATGATTTTCCATTTGCTGGGAGGTATGCCCATTCTTGTCATGAACGTATGACAGGTTTCTTCTGTTTGATGTTTGCGATGTAATGTGTGTCACCATTACAGATAAAAGAAATCTGGAAGTCCTTCAAATGATATTCCATTTTGAGGCTTCGAGATAGGTATAATGGATTTGCTTATTACGGCCCACAGTTCAAAATGTTCAGAACTACAAGATGTTTAAATATTATACCGTGATTTAACGCAGGACAAATCCTTTCATTTGTAGGGAAACTGACTTTAAAATGATCTGTTGAAATAGTTGGAGCAATTCTTAAAGTCGACTACATCATGTAACAATAGAAGTTACAAAATTGCAATATTACTTAAAATATCTTAATCGGTGCTCCAAGACTTGTACATGTGAGTAAGTTTTCTCCCATCCCTTAAAGGAGCCATGTATATTTCATATATAGCGAATGGAAACAATAATATTGTTTCTGTGTCAAGTATTAATTGGATTTTGATGCTCATTTCAATGTTTAATGCTGCTTTAATCCTTGGCCAGAAACATGTACCTCTACTGACGGGACTTGTTCTATCAGTCCTAATCATTAAGGATAAATAACGCAAACACCCTTCTGCAATCAGCAATGTTTCTCAGAGATTTATATTTAAAATGGTAACCACTAAATAATATGTTACTAGATATAGTGGGAGAAGTTTAAAAGATTTTGTCATAAGGTTAAAAGGTTGTGCAAAACTTTGTTTAGAATAATATGTATATAGAAAGCGACACAAAGTCTTGTATCTGAGTGTCAAACAAACGTACGTTTTTTTTTTTTTACATTTTAGGGATCCAATATTCATATCATTTGAAATCAAAATCAGTCAAAAAAAATATATATTTTAATACATGCATCAATTTTTGTTCATTTTAAGTACTCTCCATTTATTGGTTGAAAAAGTAGCTAATAAAATTGTTGTCGCGTAGACAACCAAGCTTTAGTTGTTATACTCTCATCCAATACAGAGTGTGCAGTGATTCTATGAAATATCCGCACATGCCTTTGTGAGATACTCCGCACGTAAAGACAATGTAGAAGCTGATTAAATTTCTCGTTAGCAATTGGCCATATTCTTGCAAGCAAATCCTTTTACAAGGTCACAACTTTGTACAGTAACATCACCATTCATCAGTTACATTTCCAGTCTGAATTTTCTGATCGTTTAGAGGCCTCAATTACCGCCGAAAACACATGAACCTCATCCCGCCTGAATGACGGTTCATTGCAAGGAATATCAACTGCGTGCCCCATTTCCTTCTTAATGAAACACAGTTGTATAACTTTTTTTGCAGTGATCTTCATCATACGGACTTGCAAATTCCGATATAAGAGCTCCTTGTCTATTCATACTCATTGTGAATTTTCTTAAATGTACCACATTTAATTGTAGAGTTCTTAGTACCAAAGCAAGTACATAAACATAAAATGTTTAAAGCACAATGCTTGAAGGATATGGAGATAACGAACAGTATTCAATATAAGTCCATAACACGGACCTCCAAAACGTCAGAGGTGGGATCAGGTGCCATAGAGGAGTAAGCATCCCTTGCCGACCGGTCACACCCGCTGTGTGCTCCTTGTCATCATCGGGAAAGAAAGGAAAATCCGTCGTCAATTCAGTGTATAAATAATGGACTAACAATTAGTTTGAAAATCGTCAGTCAGCATTTGACTCAATGATAAATGGTATTTGCTGACAAGGTCATTGTATCGACCATAGAACTTACGAAATTATGACTTGAAACAAGACTGCTGATATTCTTGTTTTATCAACATGTTCGTCAATAATTTACTTCGTTATAGAAATTGTTCATACGTAGGTGCATAAGTAATAGAAGTTGACTATGTAAAAGTTAAAGTCATCACGTTTTTCATAGAGTTGCGTTGTTAGATTACCTTTAATGTCTTTTTCAAGTAAAATATCTAAGTATGAAACAGATGTGTCAGACTCTGTGGTATCTTTTATCTCAAGCTCACCAGGATATATCGTATTTACATAGGAATGGAATTTCCATTGCTAATTGACAATACGTCGTCGATATATCTAAATGTCTAGTTGAAGGTCACAGCAAGTGTTTTCTTTTTTCACGCATATGATTTTGCAAAAATTCTGCTTCATATGAATACAAATATAGGTTTTCTTATAACGGAGCACAATTTGAACCCATGGATATTCCAAAAGATTGTCGGAAGACCTGGTCTCCAAATCCACATAGAGATTGTCAATCAGAAACTGAAGCATCTTTTTTATGTAAACTTGAGAGTACTTGTGCAATCAGAATGTGTTTTAACAAAATAATTTTGCAAATGACCAATGACCAAGTAAGTAAATTTACGAGTTCCATTTTTATAGAAATAGCAACTGTCAATGATATAAAAAAGCCTGGACTTTAATTTATCGTGGGGAATGGTTGTGTATAAAGTTGAAAAGTCGTAGATTTTATGCTGTTGATTTTGGTAAAATCTTGTGATTTTAAATGGTTCAACAGTTCTTTGGAGTAGAGTTGGGGTCCATTGCCACACATATATTGATTTTATTAAATCTTATAAATATTTTATTGTCATATTGTATGACACATAAGGGGGCGAACCCCCCTTCATAAATCCACCAGTGATTTTTGTGAAGGGGTGCATAGATGCAATTTATATGGATGCTAAAATCTGCAAGTAAATATGTGTATTAAACAAGTTTTGGTCTATTTAAATCCCAGAGTATTTTTTAAAAATGAATTTCGAACTTTGATGTTATTGCTGACAGTGATTTTAGATCTTTTTGTTGTGCTTATTTCTGAACTTTGAATTTATGTTGTTTTTATTTTGACTTTTGATCAAGGTACTAGTATTCTAGCAGCATTGTTATATGTAAAGCTTTTGAATATTTTTTTGCTTGCATCTCGATCTTCTGAGGCATGCCTGTTGTTTGGCGATCCATAGCTCATGTTGAATCTAATATGCAATCAATCTATCAAAATTTGCCTCCCACTTTTTAAAAAAATATATATTAAGAGTCCATCGTTTATTTACTGTTTTCTGAGATAAACTATTTGAAATTGCATTATACAATGTACACGTTTCATGCCCTCTTAGAAACAGACCCTTCTAATTATAAATATGGGCATTTTTCTATCCTGGACTAATATCTGACAAAAATAACTACCACAATGAATTTGAAATAAAACCCTCTTCAGTTATATCTAAATATGGAAACATAAACATATATTCTGCATCTGGCATTAATCATTTTTTAAAAATTACTTTATTTTGATAAACGCTTACGTTACCTTCAACTGCCTTTAAAATTTGCAACATCCTAGATCTAGCAATGATGTAAAAAGATTTGTTGGCGTAAGTACAAAAGAAAATGACGGACGAGCTTGCTCCTGGGTGTCATGAACAGAGAACAGCTGACCTAGATAGATAATAGTGGTATGGAGAAAGTGCTACATATCGTGGACTGCTACGTCTTGAACACAGAATTACTAACCCTGCAACAAAACACCTACTTCTACAGCAGTAACTCGACTTAATTACTCCACGTAATTCCCACTTTTCCTGCCTTTTGATTTTTTCCCAGATCTTTTTATCATTCTAAGTCAAACTTTATTTTTTTTCTTTGAAGTATTATTTCAGGACTTTGATCAGATTAGGACCAGACAACACATTGGAAATCCGCTGATTATCTTGCTTAGGAATATACTCCACATATATCCGTAGCATCTAAAAGAGATAAACCACGTTTTTACAGTGCAAATAGATTTACACACACGCCCTCAAAACCAGACTCTTTAATTCAATTCATTTTTAAAGGATAGCTTCTTTGCTCGTTTTATAAAACGTGGGTGACTCAAAAGCCAATTGGCAACACCATATTGCAGCAAATCTCGAAAATTTTTAATAGAAGTAAAACTTTTTAAAAAAAATATATATATAATCATAAATTAAGGAAGATTTTTCGAAAAAAAATGCTTTTTAAAATATTCACTGCAATCGCGGAATCGATGATTCTGTAAATTAGAATAAGGGGGAAGAAAATATTGGGGATAGGAGCTTTAGGCAGAAGATCCACCGTTACTCCTGATTCCACCTCTTAATAGACTTCTTAGCATGGTTTATAGACCTCCAAAATATGAAAGGTCGGATCAGGTGCCATGGAGGAGTGACCATACCTTGCCGACCGGTCACACCCGCCGTGTGCTCTTTGTCATGATCGGGAAATAACGGAAAATCCGTCGTCAATTCAGAGTATAAATGATTGGCTAACAATTAGTATGAAAACCGTCATTCAGCAGACTCAATGATAAATTGTATTTCCTGACAAGGTCATTGTATCGACCATCGAACTTAAGTTTTAGAAATTGTTCATTCGTAGAGCATGCTCTTGCGTATCGAATCAACTGAGATATATAAAATCTGTATGCAAGTGATGAAGGTATTTTGCTGCATAAGCAAGGGAAGTTGACGATAGAAAAGTTAAAGCCATCAGGTTTATCATAGAACTTGGTTGTTAGATTTCCATTCAGGTCTTTTTTCAAGTAAAATATCCAAATATGAAACAGATGAGTCAGACTCTGTAATATCTTTTATCTAATATTTACCAGGATATATCGTATCAACATAAGAATGGAAATTTCAATTGATAATTGACAATAAACGGGGCGCAATTGGTACACTAAGGAATTCCAATAGATTGTCAGAAGACCTTGTTCCAAAAACCAACATAGATATTGTCTATTAGAAACTTAAGCTTTTTTTATGTCAACTTCCAAGTAACTGTGTGTACAATCAGGATGTTATTTAACAAAATAATTTTGCAAATGACCAATGACAAGGTGAGTGAATTTTCGAGTTCTATTTTTATTGAAAAAGCAGCTGTCAATGATATCAAAAAGCCTGGACTTTAATTCATCATTGAATGCTTGATGCAGTTGTTAATGGTATTAGTTCTTGTTAAGGGCATTGCATAATTTGATAAATACAGTTTAAACAGGAATTAAACCGTCAACCGACTGTTAAAAATCTACAAAGTAATCAAGGACATTTGTTCACTGATAACCTCAGCGGCCTGGAAATTTTACTAGGAAAATGAACCATCACATATCGATTTTTCAGCAAAGATTTCTCATTACTAGGGATTGTCCAGCAACAAGTTCACCATTAAAGGATTTGTTTTCTTCACAGTATAATACCTTGACAATATTGTACAATTCAATGATAATAAGACATGAATGGATATTGATCAAAATAATAAAAATAATCATTAATCAATGGGTATTGACCTCAAAAACTCCAATAGGTCTTCATTGTTTGACATTCCCTCCCATATTTTTCATGTAATTGGTTGGATTCTAATACATACAAATGCAACTACCATATGACTCAACATGGAAGATCCTTCTCAGCATTCAAGATTAAAAATGGCGGGAAATGGAATCCATTTTAGTATTTATCAATATAGTGTCCCGTATTATCATTATTTCTATTATGCAATTTCTAGATCTTTAAATCATTTTTTTCCAATCCTGCTGCTCTAAGGCGACAGTATAATGATAAATATTCATGCTATCTGTAATCCAATTTCCGACATAATTTGGTTAATCTGTGTTTTTAGAAGGACACTCCCTTTATAAATATAATATTCAGGTCATGCAAATCCGGAAATTATTTTGCTTCCAAAAATTGAGAAATGATGTTTTCCTTAAAAATGACTTAAAATTAAACAAAGATTGTGATCACTAGTTGGATGTGATATGAATTTTTTTTTAATTATTCAGTTTTCACCTTTTTTGAAGTCATTATGAATAATTCAGCCAGGAATTGAGAATATTATATTGGTTTCCCTACTCTAGATCTCCCCACTGAAATATGATTTGATGCCTGGTTATCATGGTTTAACATAAAAAAAATATATATATTGCATTTTATTAAGGAAAAAAACATGCAACTGTGATAGGGTTAAGAAACTGAGGTGAGAAATAAATTGATTTTGTGTAACAACATACATACATGTATCATTCAAAGAATTATGTTACCTTAAAAAACCCAGTAAACTTTGGGTGAAAAACAAAGAATATCATGTGATTTTATGGCTCCATTATCAGTTTACCAAACTAAGGTACTTGCACTGGATAAGAACTAACATTGTGAGATGTAAGTGAAACATTCGAATCTTCTTTAATGCTTGAGACTTGTAAACGGCATTGCAGCATATATAGCCAACTGAAATCGTTCTTAGTCTTCTTGTGAATGTTAATCCAGAACAAGGAATTGTGTGCCCCGGGAAGGCAGATACTGTCGTGGAATCCTGTTTATGTGAAGTGCACTAACGTTCGATGAGTTAATACCTGGTGTAGAAGCACTTGCAGAAAAATCAATTCCAATAATTGTCCATGACACATTTCTGTATCATAAACATCTCAGTTGTCAACCTAAGTTCGGCTTGGATATCAAACTCATTTTTCCCGTTTCTGTTTTGAAGCAATACAAATTCTATAAATCAATCTCATGTGATAAATTTTGATTATTTTTTAAATAAAGAGTGACAATTTGAATTGTTTGTCTATAACAAGTAGAAGTCATTATAAAAATTAACAAACTTGAGTATAGTTTTTCAAGATAATGAGTTAAAAAGTAGGTCACATTCTAGATCATAGGGTCAATGACCATTTTTAATGGTTCAAAAATCTCCTGGAAAATGATTCAGTACTTATTAGTAAATATATATAATGATTACTAGTACTTTCCGACTCAAAAAACTTTGGAATATGAAAAAAAATCACTCATTCAAAAATAAAAGATATAAGCAAAGTAGATCTAGGATTTAAAAGAGGTTTTTTAACAATCAATGAACATGTTTACTATCGGATCCTCTTATGCAATGTACAGAAAGATATTCGTGAATAAAAGTACTTATAAATATAATTAGAACCTACGTTATATGTAAGTGTCACGGCCAAAATCATAAAAACAAATATTTCGAAGTCTCTCTACATAAGAAGAAACAAGTTAGATATGGAAGCCATATCTAAAATAATTAAAATTAAAATACAATGTAAATAGATTTAGACATAGAAAGAAAAGGTAGAGACAAATCTAAGTTTATGCTGAATCTAAATATGAAGCGTTTAATGGAGTAATCATTATCTATCTTGTCACTGGAAATTTGCAAAAATTGATTTATCAAAAACATTCTGATTGTACACACAAGAATTGAAGTTGTTATGAAAATGTTTGAGTTTCTGATTGACAGTATCTATGTGGATTTTGGAGGTGAAGTCTTCCTATAATACTGTATACACGGAAATTTTCGCTCCCGCTTTATTTTAACCCCTTTCGCCCTATCCCATTTGGGCAAATTTGAAAGGGGGCGAATTCAAAGTATACAGTATAATTTCTTAAATAAATCTATGACTTGGCGAATTTAAAAACCCTGTATACAGTATGTCGGAATTTCCATCGGTGGCAATTGCAATATCAGCTGACATATTTTTTTATTCATACAAAGCAGAATTTGATAAAAAAAAAAAAAAAAAAACTAATATATGTGAATTTCATATCGACATCAAGATACATGTATATCGACAAAGTATTATTGATAATTTGCAAGTTCGTGATTCGATGCTATACGAGATCCTGTATTTATGGGAGTTGAACTTATTCATTCACTTAGGGCTATCATGCACTTTATCGCACATGACCTTGTAAAGTTAATAAAGCTTGATATCTGTGTTCGTGAACTTAATGGTATAAAGATGAGTATCCTAAAATTATGGTTTATAGATGAATATTCATCAACTGAAGAATTCATCCTCGCATGGGTGTTGCTCTTACTAAATATAAAATTTGTAAATTATCGAACTCAAAATAATTATAAACATAAAAAAGAGGACCTAAAACACGGACCCCTGGGAGTTCCATGGATAGGATCACATGTCTAGGAGGAGTGAGCATTCCCTTCTGATTAGTCACACCCTTTCTAAACCCTATGTATAGATCAAGTTGACGACACTTTGCACACAAAAAGAAGAAAAATTCCTGTAGACACTTCAGTTCTGTGGTATTTTTAATTTTATCCGTAATTATAAGCTTGGTGAAATCTTAGTCATTATTTTGACCCAAGAATACAATGCTTAATAACGATTGATTATCGTTGGGTCGTATTTTTTTGACCCGTAAAAGAAGTTTCGGGGGTATATAGTTTTTTTCGTGTCCGTCTATCTGTTTGTCTCTCTGTCTGTCTGTCTGTATGTTTGTCCGCAAAAACTTAAACATTGCCTATAACTTTAGATTTAGTGGAGCCATGACTTTCATATTTTACATGTGTATTCCATGTGACAAGACCTTTCTTTGGGTACCACCAAATTTGACCTTTTGACCTTGGCCTTGGAGTTTAACCTACACAAAAATATCAAACTTTTACTTTGGCCATATCTTTTGAAAAGCAGATACCAGGACTTTTATGCTTCATATATCCATTCTTTGGGGAAAGACCTTACATTGGATACCACCAAATTTGACCTTTTGTCTTTTGACCTTGGAAATTTCCGTACTTATGAAAAAACTTTAATCTTGGCCATAATTTTTGAACGGTAAGGTCTTGTGCTTTCATACTTCACGAATGTAATATCTTCATTTGAAACCAAGAACTTTGACCCTTTGACCTTGGAGTTTGACCTACTTTTAAAAAGCAAACCTTGACCATAACTTTTACAGGGTTAGGGCTAGTGCTTTCTTACTTTAAATATTTAATGACAAGACCTTTCATTTGATATCAAAAAAGTTTGACACTTTGACCTTGACCTTGGAGTTTGACCTAGTATTTAAAATTTTTAACCTTGGTCATAACCTCTGAAGGGCTAGGGGTTCCGTACTTCACATATGTATTTTTTGTGGCAAGACCTTTCATTGGATACCAATTTCCTTGACTTATTTACCTTGACCTTGGAGATTTCCGTACTTATGAAAAAACTTTCACCTTGGCCTACTTTCATATTTCACAATAGTATTTCCAATGAGAAATCCCTACTTTGGGTACCAATATCTTAAATTTGCATTTAAGAAAAGTGTTGTCACACGGGGGCATCAGTGTTTCACAAACACATCTTGTTCTGTTTACAATTCGTAGTAGAGAATCTGAGTTGTAAATATGAACAGAACTCTGGATTTTTTTTCTTATGGAACCTACAATTTAGGTTACTACGAAAAGACCACTTTTAACTTATTGGCCCGATTGCCGCAATTTGAGGCATTTCCTTGTAAGTGAAAAATTTTGAGGAGGATGTGACAGGGGATGTCATTTTTCTTTTTTACATCATTTTTAAGATATTTATGTAATAAAAGAATATAACATTTCTTTCCATATAATTCTGATTTCAACATTTGTAGAAATAGTACTTACTAGTATTGTTTATTTGAAGAAGTGACTGTGACTGAAGAAATAGATATAGCAGTCCAATATTTAAAAGAGGAATTCCTTGACATCGATTTATAACAGAAGAAAAGTTTAGCAGAAGAGTCCAGAGATATTTCCAATTTCTCAGTAAGAATCGAAAGAATTGTTTTTCCAAGCAAAATTATACATGAAAAAGAAATATTCTGCATATTTAGGAAGTTTTATTTATTAAAAAAAAATCATACGGTTCTTTTAAAGCTGCACAGTTTTTTTTTAAAAAAATGATTCTCGATTTTCTGAGTATTATTGCTATTCAATTATTTTATATTCTTAAAGTGAATGATATACTATTTTTCGTTTGAAGACACTTTCACAGGAACTTGTATTTTTGTACTTTAAAAAATTCAAATGTTTCCTATATACTCGTACTAGTATTTCAGTCTTGGAATTTTACGGTATACATGTAGTTTTACTTCTTTAGGTTGTCACAACCTCTTTTAGAATCATTTTTAGCCATGTACGTAGTAGTAACTTCATTCGATTTAGACATTTTGGTAGTTTATTGGATATGCCCAATGTATACGTTAGCACTTCGTCATAAACTTTATAATTACCGTCAATGTATGACGATCTTAAGGACGACATAATACATTGCGTCTGTAACTTAAGGACCATTAAAGAGCACGCAGATATTGGTTCTGTACATAACGAGCTTCCGTATATTGAAGGATGACTTTCTTAAACCAACGAGAGGGCGTAAGTAAAAGGTTAAACTTGACGATATGTTTAATAAAACAAAAGTAAAATTGTTTTTTAGAATGAAAAAGTCTAACCGCTGAGTAATTTGAAGAAAAACATGGGAAAACAACTTTAAGTGCACTTAGCAATAACAAGAGGAGGTGCAAGGGCTTTTACAGTCACCTGATTTTTATGTAACCCTGCAAAATATCTACAGATTAAAACAGATTATCATATACTTAATTAAGAAATAAGGTATCATTTTTGAGTTTTATTGGGATGAAAAACAATTTGGTCACGTGATCAAATCCCATGAAGGGCTTTATGGAAGATTTGATCATGTGCCAACCCGTTTTACATCCCAATAAAACTCAAAAAATGATACCTTATTGCTTATATTTACATTTGTGATTGATTCATTACAATTAATAATGTACTAAAGATTCAAATCCATAAAGGATTTTTTTTTCAAATTTCAACGGTATAAATTTAATGCGTTGAACACGTTGACCACTTATGACGTCACTATGAAATTACTCGTACGTAGATCGCTTATGACTAAACATTCAATATTTATGGTCACATGACGAACGTGTTTTACAGAGAAATAAAAACGTCTTGTTCAAATAGTGTTATATTAAGGCAAACATTTACAAATGTAAATATTAGTATATACACCGATCCTGCACGGTGCGATACGGGTGACGTCATAATACCCCATATCAAGAACCAGTCCGAAAATCCATATCACGTATCGGACCGGCGGGCAGAAAATCCATAATGATCCCGAAGTAACGTTTGTATAAAGTTTAAAAGTTAATTTACTTGGTTTTGTAAAACCAGCATATACCTTCGGCCCTCAGGTTGATATGGGACCACTCAAAATTACAACTACCATTTAAACGAAATATGTGGAAACAACTAACGGTTGCTCAGAAGTCCATTAAACAAATCAAAATTGAAACAGAGCAAATACGGACCTCCAAAACAGAGTGGAAAACCCCTGACTGGTAAGGGTCATCAATTTCAAATTTTTTGAAAAATATTTTCTTGCTCAACATTATAGTGCAATTAGTTTGTCTCTTGAATACCCAGAGATAGAGAAGATTTTAAAAGGACAAATGCAGTTTAACTTGATTTTCAACATATACTTCCCATATACCTCCCAACCCCTGGCCCTGCTGCTTAGACTTTTAACATTTTGTAAGAAGCGTCCTTAAATACAGGGTAATCATGTATTTAGTTTAACTATTAAAAATTCCGGAGCAGAGAAGAAGAATTTTAAAGGATGCATTTTCACTATATAATCATTACTGTTCCCGGCCTAACACCAGAACCTCTGACTCGTGGGCATGAAATTCATAATTGTTGAAACAAGCACTCTGCTTATCATAATTATGAACTTTGTTTTCTTAATGCATCAGAGCATATATAAGAAGACGTTACTAACCAATAGCATACTCTGAGAACGATAGATGTTTCCTTAATACTACTTCTATGTAAAATTGTAGGGATGTAATCAAACTCGTTTAAAATTAGTTTTTTTCTAATTCTATGATCAATATAATTACCTTTTATGCAAATATAACCCAGTATTGGGTCGTTTTAGCCGAGTTATTTCATGAGAAGTTTACAATTCTTCTTATTCTAAGTTTTACAACTGAATGTTCCATTTACTTTGTCGATAATATACATTAATTGACTGAGTTCAAGGGCAACATGCGTTTTGTCTGACCCAAGAACCACACTGTCTGTCTGAATCCGTTAGGCCGAAGGCAGACAGTTTGGTTCAAGGGTCGACAAAACGTATTTTGCCCGAGAACGTAGTCAATAAATGTTTTGTTAAACCTTTCATATTAATTTTTTTTCGACAAACATGTACATTTATTTTGTACTGTCTTTCGTGATGTAACCTCAGGTCCGTCACTGTTCAACACCAACTAATGTAAATGAGATTAAGCTCCGTCCATTCTGTGACGTAAGCGGTCCAACAACTCATCGACCGGTCCAACATCTCACTCAGCGGTCAAGCATCTTTTTTTAACAGTTTTTAATTCCCGCTCAGCAAAACATTAGAAATATTTTTTTCTCTCTCTTTTATTAAAACATGGTACATAAACAATTCATTGTATACATAAGCATAATACATACATTGCATAACTATTTGAACATCAAAATCACAAGAAATTGCCTATTTCTAGATATAAATTATCATTTATAACATGTGCCTTCCTTAGAATTGCGTTTTGTAGACAAAGACAATTTTTTTATCTTATTTCGAAAAATTTCTCTATACATATTTACTTTTTCAAATCTACATTTCATTTTATATTTATAGATATTAAAAGATATAAATGACAATAAATTATTCAATCTCGTCGTTTTTAAATTGATTTCGTTGTAAAAACCTAGTACAAGTATTTTCCATGTGACATCAAAACCCAAAAATACACTAATTTTTTCCCAAATATATTCGCAGAGTTTACATTTGTACAAGAGATGTTCATTGTCTTCAACAACCATACAAACTTCACAATAAGCTTCTACATCTTTGTTCCATCTACTTACATTTAGATTATTATTCAATATGCAATTCAGTAATTTATAATTGAATTCAGCAACATTTTTTTTTCATACATATACTTAATTTTTGCTAGATATACATTTTTCCAGATATATTTGTAACTAAGATCGAAAGTCTTTTGCCACATATTTTCATAAACTGATCTTTGAAATTTAATGTTTACCAAAATTGAATATTAAAAATCACATTTAAGATTTTCTAGAGTTCTTACACTATTATCTTTAAATAAAAATGACACTTCGTGTTTAATATTAACAAATTTGGCATATGTACATATGCCAAATTCGATTGAACATTAGAAATATTAGATTTTTTTTCGTATATATTTACATAGGAACAATTTTCTAAAGGTATAACAATACATATTGTTATGTTCTTGAATAAATCCATACTTTAAATATTCTAACATTTCCAATGTTTTATGGAGTGGTCATGAAAAAAGCGATGTTTGAACGTAGAATAAGAAATTGGATTCGTCGATAAATTGTTCGACCGAAAAGTAACACGGGGACAACTAAATCCGATTTGCATTCGTTGTTGTTCGACATGTATGTATGTCAAAAGAAATAAAAGAAGATAAATAGAGGCATACCAAAACATTTTTGACCGTGGTTCTTGGGTCCGACAAAACGCATGTTGCCCTCGAACCCAGTCAATAAATGTGATCGACCAACAGGGGATGCCTTCTATCCTAGATCCTTACCCCATCTTTGGATTTTTCGAGTGTTTGTGCTTAGGCTCTGTCTACAAATTTATATTTTCTCTGTCATTTTTTTTTTATCAATCGCTGTTTCTTATCTTTACCATTTTCACGAATACACTCATAAGTCAACTGAAAGAAAGACTCGGGAGATGTAACAATATATGTATCTTTTTGAGATTGAAAAAATTTTTCAGATGAAAAAGTAGAGCAAAAGTAAGAGCAATGTTCTTGCGATCTAGTACATGTAGAACAAAACGAGAGATGTCTTTAAATACACAGCTTTATCTTTTCTTTTGACTGTTCTGTTTACGAATTCATATTGTAACAAATATTTAATAAGAAATCCGAGAATCAATGTAACAAAGACACAAGGTCAATACCCTTTCGAAGCAGTCAATTCTATGTATAAGATTGAAATTCTTTGCTCCTAATAGAGGCATCATTTATATTAAATTTGTTATGTACGGACGACAACTGTCTTTTTAGACGAGTCATTGACTTTGCATTTGTCAACCGTCCTTATTTGTTTTGAGAAATAATTGAGTTCAGTGGATTGTATTTTGATTCTATAATGATCGCTTTATAACATAATTATCATTTGTCGTGAGAAAATGGAGATCAATGATTTGAATTTCGATTCGGATTTCAAACACCATTAGTAAAATCAGAAAACATATCTTTAATTGTTTTGAGGAGTTCAACGTTCAACAAGAAAAAAACGTAAACTTAAAACGTAAACTGGATTACAATAACGATACAATCACAACAATGTCATTCTTATTTCGCCTGCCTTACCGAAAGGTTTTCTCAATGCCACTGGAAAATGCATGTATCAGGATAAAAAAAATTAATAAATTGCATTAATTTAAGCAAAGCCTATTTCAGTAAAGATATAGAAATAGGAACAAATACAAGCAGTTAATTGTCTGTACTTCAAAAAAGCCTACTTTTTAATTTTTTGGTGAAGAATGTTTCTTTAAAGTGAAGAGATGTGTACAGCTTGCTGTTACTGATTTTTGAAAGAAGAGTAAGAAATTTCTATTATCTTTTTAAGTTTTTAAGAACCAATCTGATCTACACAATTTCTAGTTTTGCGGGTTTTTTGGGGGGTGGGGGGTGACCATCATTTAATTAACAACATTTTTATAATATATGTTGAAACACTGTACGTCTGAAGTTTTTCCTTTTCAACTGTCCATATTTTTTGTGATCTTTAGACATAGTTGATAAAAATATATATTTTTGTCATTAAAATTGTTTCGAAAATGCGTGTTTTTTATTAAATCCATGTGCAGTATGGGAAAAATGCTTAAATATTAATTTAGAATTTAATTCAATTTGAAAAAAAAATTCCAAAGAAATGCTTGTCCGCACAAAACTCTTCAAATTTACTTAAAAATTCCCACTTTGAAATCAATTATGAGCCTAAAAACATGAAGAATCTAAACCTCATATAAAGCAATATTTGTACAGTTATATCATCTCTTAAATTTGTAGGACATTCTTATTATGATATATAAAATTTAAACAGTTAATTGAAATTATATTTTTATCTTAAGGTTCCGTTCCCAATTAATGTAAAAACTGATAATGAAAGAGGGGTTTGAAAAGCTAGAATCCAAGATCTTTAAACAGGGTCAAGGTCATGAGGTTCGAAATTCATCTTCGGGCTGTAATTTTTGAAAGATCATTTTGCAATATGGCTCATTATTGACAGAGAAATTGCTCCAAACAAGATTGTGAAAAAGGGTGTGTATATTGGCTGTCTTTATATTGAAAAAGTCACTTGTGACTACACGTTTTAGTTGATTTTAAACTTCCTTATTAAATTAAAACAAAATATCATTCAAACAACACCTTTAAAAGCCAACATTGACATCATATAAAATTTTTAAATGTTCGCTTAATAATATCAAAACCATAAAAACCATCAGGATAATCTTTTTCGATGAGACTGAGTGTAAATTGTTCTTGGACAGAGATTAAATCTGTTATAGCCTTGATGGTAATACATAAAAAAAAACTTATTAAATAAAGACAATGACCTAAAATACACTAAGTAAAAAATGATTTCAAGTGCAATTTACTTTGACATCTACAAGGACTAAAGAAGTTACATTTTATGTTTGCATGTTCTTAAGGTAGTCCGATCCTCAGGTTTATAAAATTAGCAGTTAAGTAATCAAAAATACTCATACAAGTATCTCTGAATCCACACAGTTATGTAAATTTATCCACAGTATTTCCTTAAAGTTAAAGATTAAAGTTAATAATATTATATAGGGAAAATGGTCAAATCTCCAATATTTTTGCAGAAAAAGCGAACTGGAATATCAGCAATGCATTTTCTAATTGCAAATTGATCAACATATATATTTTAGGTTAAAAAACGATAGGTACCCATGCATTCAGAGAAATTGTCATGATTTTCCTACTAATTTGGTATTTTTGTCTTCTATTTCCGCCATGTATTCTATAATAAATGGTGTAAAAGGCTTTTGCTATCATTGCAAGACACCACAAATCACTTTCATATCATGTTAATAAACATTTGTATCTAAGGCTGGATTCAAGAAAATCTTATTTCTCTAAAACTGTATTAATTTTTTTTCCTTTTTTAGGATACAAATGTCAACTTTTATAAAACCTTTTCTAAGACTTACAAAAACCCTGAATCTTATAAATATGAATAAAATGAAAATTGTTGCATGAAAAAAAATCATTTTCAAGCTTCATTTTGATGCATTGCAAATTAGATATTAATTTTTGGAGTTATATCATTCCTAACTGAGGATCGGATATCATAATGTTTAGACATGATTTTCAACGCTTTTGTACTTTACAAAAGTAATATACAGTGGACCTTCAGATATCCGGACGCCAGATATCCGGATGCATCAGTATCCGGACGACTTTTCATTGGAACGGAATTTTTAAACGCTATTTTGTTTTGTTTAACTGGTAATTCAGATATCCGGACGCTTCACATATCCGGACAAAGTGACTGGGAACCAAAGCGTCCGGATAAATGAGGGTCCACTGTACAGCTTTCAGTGTATATAGTTACTACTATCAATCAAAAATGTAATGCTTTGCATCAGAAAAATATGTAGCGTTTGGCAGTTTGAAGCGAAATATTCTTCACACTGGAAAATTACTGGGTATGAAGCGTCGATGTGCGTGCAGCAGAAATTGTGACCTCACCAAATACAAGTCAAGCAACTCTGTGAACAGTGATTGTAACAAGCGAAATAAGCTATTGTATCTGAGCCGAAATAATGTTAGACGGAACTTTCGCCGAATCTTTTTCATATCATACTGATGTCGAAATACAATGAAACACGGAGGTCATTACTTGTTATATGGGCATTTTTTCAATCTTTCTAAACAGTAGTTATTAGCGAAAATGGTGTCGTCATAGAGCATTCAGTGTTTACCTTTTGCTTTGTGTAAGAAACCCATATCCTGCGATAGACTTGCAAAACAATATTTCCCACTCGTATATTCAAATAGCACCGATAGTTTTAACCATTGTTTTCAACATTTTTTGAGGAATCGATTGTGACGTAACAATGCCGCTACATGTGCACTGACCCTTCTGTGAATACGGCTTTAAATCCAGTGAATATGAGGTGCTATGAACTGTTTGCGTTGGTTTGAAATATTTTGAAATAACGAACAGTATTCGAGCTCAAAAGTCTATTAAATATTACAAAATAGAAGCGAACAAACACAGACTTCCAAAATATCAGAGGTTGGATCAGGTGCCAAGGAGGAGTGAGCACCGACCGGTCACACTCACCGTGTGCTCCTTATCATGATCGGGAAATAACGAAAAATCGATGGACAATTCAGTTTGTAAATAATGGTCTAACAATCAGTATGAAAAAGTCAGTCAGCATTTGACTTAATGATAAATTGTATTTGCTGATAAGGTCAATGTATCGACCATAGAATTTACGATTGATTGATTGAATGTATGTTATTTAACGTCGTTCTCGAGAAGTTTTCACTCATATGTCGCTGCTAGAACTTACGTAATGATGACTTTAAACGAGACTGATGATAATCTTGCTTCATCAACTTGTCTGTCAATAACTTACCTCCTTTTGGAAACTGTTCATAGGTAGTACATGCCCTTCCGTATCGAATTCACTGAGATATATAAACTCCGTATGCGGTTGACAAGGGTTTTTGCTGCACAAGGAAGGGAACTTGACGATTGAAAAGTGATATTCATCACATTTATCATGAAGCTTTATTGTTTGATAACCATTTACGTATTTTTCGAATGAAATAACAAATTTTAACAAATGTTTCAGACTATAAGGTATCTTTAATTTCAAGTTTCAAGTCGTGTTGATATTAGAATAAAATAACTATTACTAATTGACAATGCATCGTCGATACATCTAAATGACGAGTTGACGGTCATAGCAAGAGTTGATTCTTTTCACATATAAGGTTTTTAACAAATTCTGCTTCTTTTGAATACAGAAATAAGTCTGCTTATAGCGATATATTGACTAAGGGAAAACTGAGGTCGATACTGATATTTTAGTTAAACAACAAACCTTATTCACTACTATTGTTGTATTTAAGTGTAACATATTTTTCTTCCTGCTAGTTCGGTATTACTTTTTTCCCTTTCACAGTAAAACATCATGCCCAAAATTTATCTTATATTTATCCACGTTTTACTTCTTTGCAATTTCTGGGACAACTGGTTGAACTTTTTGTTAAAGATAATGGAACATTTCACACCAGACAATTTGTTTATTGGGTTTTCAGATGAAACCAATGGCAGGTAATACTGAACATATTGGCCCTTATTGAAGGCGATATGTACTTTATGTGATTACATTTAACTGCATGTTATATGACCTAGAACCTCAAGCGAACATTTTGCCGGTATTTCTTTTTACTTTATTTAACTGGAGATTCTTAATCACGTACTACTTTAGCTGCTTCGCTCCATGTGTGTAAAAACTATGAAATGAAATTTAAGCCTTTTACAAATTTATTGAACTTTTTAAAGGATTTGTTTACCTTTTCCCACTATGTTTACATTAAGTTATCACTTATCAAAATTCTTTTTTTAGCATTTACACAATATGCTAAATTTTTCATAATTAACTTTCTAATTTAAGGAATGCCTTATATTATATCAATAAAACAAAGCAGTGCTTGTGATTTGAAAAATCAAATAAAAAGAAAAACAGATGTGCTCTGCTTCATTTCAGAACAGTATAAGGTGAATATCAGTGTTAAAAGATTTATTTGCACCCATGAAGAAATGACTTATTTACTCAATTGTACAGAAATCAGTCATGGTCACTCAACTTATAACAGAAGATAGGTTGTCGTAAAATAGTTTTTTTTCTGATCAAATAAGGCTGTTTTTTTTATGGTTTATTGTACTCATATTGTATGATGTTTCTATGAAGACTTACTTGATTACTTGAATAGAAACTATATAAAAAAGCTCTCTAAATATATTTTCCTCAATTTACTAGTATACAGAAATATGCATGTCTAACTTGTTAAAGTATAATATCAAACAATTGAATTTCTTAACAAGGCATACAATGAACATCAATCATTAAGGAATTCACAAGTCCTATGCTGGAAGCTAAACATAAGTTCATAAATTAATACACTTAGAAGGAATAGACGGTGGAAGCAGAAATATTATTATAAGGATTACCACTGAGAAAAAAATTAATAAAAATACCAAAAACAAACAAACAATCTACCAAACAAACAAGATAAACAACATAACAAACACACTAATGACTCATCTTAAATCTATTACTTGTCAGTTTATATGCATTGAAAAAGTTAAGGTAATGAACAGAGATCGATAGCTTAAAACCATTGAATAACACAGTTGATAGCAATGTTAAAACATGGACTTCTGTAAACATCTGAAATAGGATCAGCACCCTTGGAGGGGGAAGTATCCCCTGTCTACACACCAAGAGTACTTTGTATTGATCAGGTTAACAGTTAATACGAGCTGAAAATGATCCACATGTAATAAAGCCGTGACCTAACGATTGGTAGGAAACGTATCAAAGTACTGCCCCATGATAGGTTGAATTCGCTGACAAGGTCATTAAAACCATGATAAAATTTACAAAATGCTGATTCCTTATAGGTGTAATGCTCACAAAAATTGATTTAATGTAATAGGTCAAGATATGATAAAGGATCGCTAACCTCGATATTCCATTATATCAGTAACATCAAAAGTACAGTGATTTAATAATTGCATAATTATCCTGAACTCCAGAAAATTGCAATAATTATACATTATTCCTTTCTTTGGTATTTCCAGTGAATAGATTTTGTTGTGCAAACTAATAATCAATGACACATTTTACATTTAGAGCACATTGGGTTACGTTGCTTTATAAGTGTTTAACAAAATATCACCGTTAACAAAGCTTTAGAATGAAATAGGGTCAGTTTTTTTTACTCATTCACAGTTAGTAATACCACAGCTGCCTTTTTATGTTTGTTTCTTTTCCAAGTATCCCTTCCAAATTCAAACTTTTTGTATAAGGTATAAACCTATTTCGGTACTTGTCTTTCATGTTCTTCCTATGATCTTTTATCTTTAATGCTGTTTTGTAGTGCCTGACTATTTTGTAATTACTTAGCTGTCCTAATCATGTTTAATGCCCTTTGTTACTTGCACCTTCAGGATACAATTGCACTTAGACTGATCTCTGTAAAGTTCATTTTTGTTCATTTTTTATGCAAAAGTTATAAATTCTATACATCTTCAGCAATTGAAGAAATACTTGCTGTAAAATTTTCTTTCTTATTGTATTCTTCTGTTAATCTTCTATCGATATAGAAAGGAAACCTCTTATACATGTATAATGCAGCCTTCAGATACGTATACAGGGTTCATTATACCTGTGTAATTTTCCCCCATTTACACCTGCAAATATCCCCCTTTTTAATTCGTTACCAGAGGAACAATACCACTTTCTCTGAATTCGACAATTTCTAAAAAAATTGTCAATTTCAAATAAAACGGAGGCAAATTATATCACCTTTGCAGTACTTTCGATACTCAAGACGTGATTGAAAGGTCATGAGTTCGAATCTCGGCAACGACAGACCTAAGTCGATAAATAATTGATAGCAACTGTTCCTTCACCATGCGCTCAGAAAGTTGCGGGTCCTGCGGATGAGACCGTGAAAACCGAGTCTTGTGTCTTGACAGGCGCCTTTTGAAGTTAAGACCCCTTTCGGTTTAATGGTTCTGGGTGCCAAATAAAGATCAAAATTTGATGCCCTTCACCTGTATATGGTGGCGTCTCTACATGAATGAAATTTCTTCGAATGGGAGGTAAATCAACATAAATTCAATCAATCAATCAAGAAATTGATACTCAAGAGCATGAAAGGGTACGGGCAAATAAATTTTCAACTAACTGTGTACGTGATAATGACATTGTAAACAAACAATCTATAAATTGAAAGTATTTTGGAAGCAATTAGCTAATTGTTTCATGCCAATTGTTAAGCGCTTTTTGTCACACTGAATTTGACTACGAAATGTTCTGTCTACCCTACCTTATCAATACTTAGAACTCATGGTGGTTGTGATCAGTCATCATGGGATGCTTACTCCTTCTGGGCATCTGGTCCAATGCTCCTTTGAACTTTTGGGATCCCATAATCTGTTCACAAATTTTTATTGTTTTAGATATTTTCAGATCGATGTGTTCGTTATCATTTTTTTAATAAAGAAAATAAACATAATCTTACACAATAGAATAAACTGTAAAACTGTTTTTCAAGGTATATGTCGTCCACACGTGAAAAAGTTATTTTTGGATTTCGAGTTATATTTTAACGTTTAAGATATTTTTGTCCTCCTTAAGAGTTATATTTGAGAATTAAAGTTATTTTTGTACCGATGGTTGTGACATGCATGTCTTGCAGGATCAGAATAATAGAACATATGTCAGTTGATTCGTATACGTAGTCTGATCTCATATTTCATTTTCTTTTAGCATCATTGAAATTCAAGGATGAAGTCTTATCAGAAGACATCGATCGGTCTTTCAATTCAATGCTGAAGAATTCTTTTTATGTAAGACAATAGAAAGATTTCTTGATAATAAAGCTTATTAAGTCACCATGATAGTTAAATTCTGGATGTTCTTTAAAATAGAGCTATACACTAAAATATTAACCGTACTGGAGGAAAAACTTCAGGAGTATTGTACACCAATATATTGGAAAGGTAATGTAAATCAGACGTGAAAACATAAATTTCAAAGGAACTTTTGGAATTTGAAACCACAATAGCTTACCAAAATCAACAGCATAAAAATATACGACTTTTCAACTTTATATATTCCATCCGCACGATAAGTAAAAAATACAGGCTTTTTGATATCATTGACAGTTGCTTTTTCAATGAAAATGGAAATGGTAGATTTACTTACCTTGTCATTGATCATTATCAAAATTATTTTGTTAAAAACATTCTGATTGTACACACATGTACTAGTCTTCTTTTCTTATGTTCTACTTCTGAGTTTTCAATTCTATTGTTCTTAGTTAAGAATCTCATCGATAACTGTGTTTCTTTTCATATTTTTGTACTTAGTATCGATGGGTTTAATTGATCTATTCTGAACAATTCGATTTGAAAAGAATTTACAAAATCTTATTCCCCTGCCAACATCACAATCCAATTTATTCTATCAAGATAAGAAGAGTTCTTGAAAGTAAATTAAAGTTTCATATAGTTTCATAAAGTTTCATATTGGTTTACTAGTCTTCTGTTTTAATTCACTGTTCCTCATAAGTAAACTTATAATATCTTAAATGAAATGAATAAATGACAGGTTATAAAATTCAAATAGAAGTTCGTTCTAAAGAAATATATGGAGATAACGAACAGTATTCAAGCTCAAAAGTCAATTAAAATGAACAACTTTCGGAGCAGAGCAAATACGGACCTCTACATCATCAGAGGTGGTATCAGGTGCCAGGTCCTATAAGTTTACATTCAACACCAATCTTTATGAATTCGACTCTCCTTAAAGTCCATTTTTACAATAGGAATAGAAGCAATAATTCATTGTTACATTATCCCCGGTTCAAGGAGAGTTCAACATTTTTGTTTTGCTAAATTACTTTTCATTTCTCACGAGATGTCATATAAAAATAAACATGCTCCCTTCGGAACATTTCGGTAATTATCCGTTTAGCCAATAGTGATTATACGACATTTGAAGTGATACTCTTGAGTCAGAATTAATTTCCATCGGAGAGACACAAAACGTGATCACCGGAACTACTCCCTTGAGTAAGTGATTGAAACTGAACAAATATTTAGTCACTCGACTTTTTCCCTTGACAATCAAAAGCACGACACGGCTTCAAACGAAACTTTACTTTTTATAATTTTTTTCGATAATTTCAGTGTTAAATTAGCAAAATTTAAATTTTTTGGGACAGTTTTTTTCTTTTTTTTTTGGAGTACTTTTTACATATATTATGGGAAGAATTCATTCCAAAACACATGACACTGAAAAAGCATTTCTTTAAACAATCTCTCTGATATTATATTACTACTTGCATTACTCAGACAATGTTTGGCAAAGTTATTAAAGGAGATTCCATATTTATTTCATTAGTCAATGTAGAGTATGCCTATTCTGAAAATTTTGCTGTTTTATTTTTCAAAATTAGTTTCAAAAATTAACCTTACATAACTTTCATCTATGACGTGAAATTAGCACCCGATATCTAAGAGATTGCCAATTTTAAAAAAAAAATGTTTTCCTAGAAAAATTAATATTCGATTCTAAAATAATAAGTTTTGCTGTCTTTTTCAACTAAAGTCATTGGCTTCTTACAATGATGCAAAATCATCAAATTTGAATACTAATGATTTCTATTGTTATTAACAATAGGAATAATTGTTTGTTGTTTCATATAAAATAACAATGGTTGTTTTAGAGATGGTCGTATGCGTAAGTTATGTAATGAAGTATTTTTTTTCTCAATATGTTTATAGGATGAACCCAATGCTCTAATTGATTAAGAAAAGTTTTGTAACAAACCCTTAATAACGTTGTGATCTTGAAAACTAATGATTTCTTCGCGAAGCTACATAACATCTAATGATAACAAGTTTTCATGTTTAATGATCATTGAATTACGTCTGTACCTTCATATGATGGTCTCGTAATACCAAGAATCTTATCCGGTCATGAATAAGATGAAAAGACACTGTCTATATTGGACATGTTTTCAATTCTTTGTTAGGTAAATGAATTTATAAATCACAAGATTTTTTTTTTGTTTGATTTTCCTGTTTGCTTCCCTTTTTTGTTGATTTTATGGTTATATGTTTTAATTTTCTTTACACAACAGAAGGGGTATCAATATAGTCCTCATCTTTGTTTTTTAATCTTATAAGTCCAAGATTAGAAGCCTTTTGTTTTGTCTATCTTGTCGTAACCTTTACCTACTGTCAAGTGCATCCGTTCTATTTTCTCAGGTTTCAGACTTTGTCTAGCATTCTTTCTGATTATTGTTGCATAATAAATCTCCGGCATAATCGTCGTATTCTTTCATGGTTCCAGGGTGTAATGGCTATTAAAATGGATAACAGGAGTGAGTAGAATGACTAATATGATAGCATTAAAGGAATGAGTAGCCTTGTTTTTATCAAGGTGAATACTAAGGTGAAATATTAGTTACTTCTAAATATATGGATGTTTTACTTTAAAGTATTGCTAATAGATTAACTTTCCATGTCCCACCCATTTCAATTATCAAAATTTGCTGCGGTGAAGGGCGTTTTTTGGAACCTTTACTCAAATAAAACCGTTACTTTGAGTCGAACATCCCTTCTGTATTGTATAGGTTGCTTCTAACATAACTTTGAGACTATCTGGGTATGGTTTATATGTTTACTGTATACTAATTGAATTAGCAACCTCTAGAAGATGTCATATTGTAAATTCATTGTCCAAAAATCCGATTGATATCTGTAGTTAAGTGTTGCTTTTTTGGTTCACAGAGAGTTCAGTATTTAGTTAGTGCAAATAATTGCTGGCCTGCTCCTCTGGAGCGCAACCATAAAGCACAATCCCCTTGTTCCCTTCGGAACCTTTCTTTGATTATCTCCTTAACTAAGGGTGATTACGACGCTTCAGGCGCGCTAATGTTTGTATGGAATTGGCTAAATTATCCACATTTATCACGAAAAAACACAAACGACAAGTCAAAATGTCTCCCCTGAGTAAGTAGTTATATTTGATATGTGAGAAGGGTGCTACTTGTAAAAACAATAGCAAACTTGGGAGATACATGTGCTATTTCAATAGGAAACTGACAAAAAACATCGATAACAGTAAAGAAGAACATTTGAATTTATTTCTTTTCGCTGTTTCCAACAGGCGGAAAATTGAAATATATAATTATGCATTACAAAATTGGTTTGAATCATTACTGACTGATTCAAAGATACTGTTAACAAATAAAGCCTTCCTTTTGGTTTTATTTGAACTGGCAAATTTCAATAAAATTGTTTTTTTTAATTTACGAATCAAGCTAAAAATTTCAAAATTTCTTTATTATTTGTTGTTTTATGTCCCTTATAAATTTTGAAAGTACAGACTACATAGTTCTTATTTTATATCCTCAGTTCACGAACTTTTTGATAATCCCTCGTATTTGCCTTTGAAATATTTAGTCTACCTGATCAATACATAGGGCTCACTGCTGTGTGACCGGTCAACAGAGGATGCTTACTCTTACAAGGCACTTGATCCTTCCCCTGTAATTTTCTGGTAACAAGTTTTAATTTTTTGCAGGTTTTTTTCTGCATAGTTGTCATTTAAGGGCAACATCCTTTTTCTTTGGCATGATAATTTAACAGTTTGCTTAGAACACAAGCTTGGGGGTAGAAGTTCAAGTCGAAGGTTAGCAAAACGATTTCATATTCTTATCATGTTCCGCCTTCCATATTTGCGATGCCGGTGATCAAATGCCGAGCAGAGGTTCTAACTGCGTATTTAACATGGTTAATTGTCTGACATCATATTGGGTTTTTACCTCTTATTTAATTCGATACGGTAGACCGTGCTCTACGTATGAACAAATTTTAAAACGGTGTAAGTTTTTGTGACCGGTCGGCAGGGGATGCTCATTCCTCCATGACACCTGATCCCACTTCTGGTGTTTTGGAGGTCCGTTTTTGCTCTGCTCTTATTTTGTATTGTTTACTTGAATTTTGAGCTTGAATACTGTTTGTTATCTCGATCAAGAAATTCTAATGGCATACCGCTCGTTCAGTTGGCTGATTCATCATACGCTTAGAAATAACTTAATTGTTACGTAAACATATCATACTTGTCCAACTTCTTGTTTTCTCATACGGTCAGCAAGCAAATAGTTTTTTACTTTTTTGATTATTGGCTTTTTAGATTCCTTGCAATAACGAAAAATGCTTCATTTTTTATGAAATGTCATGAACGAGCATTAATTTCTTAATTAAAAGATCATAGTACCGTTCTTGACTTCAAGTATAGAGCGCCATCAGTTTATATTTTCACAAATGTACCCGTCTATCTGATCACCATAAAGGGCTCAAGGCGAGTTAGGGGATACTTACTCTTTCCAAGCACCTGATCACTCTTGATTTTCTGGGGGGTTTATGCTGTCTTCACATATTTGTATTTGTTATAGATTTAAAAGATATATCACTGATTTATGATATTCATCCTTTTTTGATTTGATAATATACCTTGCAAAATGAGAAAATTTCCAATTTTTTTAATGAGAGCGGTGCATTATAAAAATGGGTTGCACCTAGAATAAGTAACCTATATTTGAATTTGAATTAATCCCATTTTAAAGGTTTTTTTAAAATCCCATTCTACATACAGATATGGTAAATCTGCTGTAGTGTACCCAACAACCTTTCAAGAATTGTATCATTCTAGGTCTAGCAATGACATAAGAGATGTGTTAGCATAAGAGAAGGACAGAAGAGCTTTTCCCCGAGTGCCATGAACAGAGAACTACTGACATAAAAAGCGTGTAGAGGCTTGGGGAAAAGTGCAACATATCGTGAACAATTACGTCATGAATAGAGTCTTACTAACCCTGTTTAAATAAATTTATTAATCTTGAGTTTTGTTGCACTCGACTTTATAACATTTTGTGACATCAGGCTTTTTCACGATTTATAAGAAATTCTTTTTCGATCATTAATGTATAAAAAGTCGACTTTACCTTTTTTTGAAATACTGTGAAATAATTTATAATGAACACATGATTGACGATATGCTGACTTTAAATGAGGTTGCTGAATTCTCTATAACATTATCTTCTGTGTGAGTAGCCAGCCTCAGTTTAAAAAAGTATCGTACTCAGACCATCCTCTTGAATTAACATCATTTACAGGAGAACAACATTTGCAGTTCTTCACCAGCAAGTGGTGTGTCTCCATATGAGTGAAAAATTCTCGATGGAGACGTTAAACAATATACAATCATTGACAATCAATTTACAGGAGAGGAAAGTTGGCAATAGGAAAAAGTGTTGTTTGTCACACAATTTAGTTTTTATTCGACCTTTATCATTTTAAGTTAACCAAGTATAAAACAGAGGTCGCAGACACTATAGTGTCCCATAGTGGAACCCACGACGTAAGAAAAAACATGTTACTCTGCGACTCTAGAGAAAGGCTTTAACCATTGCAGCACGCTTTCGACACGGCGAACAGGGGGCTCATTTTATTTGTTTTCCGGTGACAGTACTATTTGTTATGCCATATTGTTACGGGTGTAATATACCTTTTTCCTCGATTCATTATGACATATTCGACATTTAGATATATTGACGAAGTTTAAGAATTAACAATATTCATATTCATACATACGTTGATATGATATATCCATCTTAACTCGAAATAAAAGATGTCACAGATTCTGACATATTTGTTTCATATTTAAATAATTTAGTAGAAAATTGATGTTAATGATGATCGTACAACAAAACTTAAAGAAAAACGAGATGATTTTAACTTTTCTTTCGTCAACCAAAGTATACCATTATCCCATTATCATTGCATATATATTTTATTTCTCTCACTTTCATAAACGCGGCAAGCTTCTGACAAGTAAGTTGATCCAAGGATATTACATGTCAATTTTAAAGTCTTCTTTTGGCAGATTCTAGGGTCGATATATGAACTTGAAATACCATCGATCGTTATGTCAAATTAGTGACTGAAGTTTTTCATACAAATGTAGGCCATTCTTTCAAAGGGGAATTGGCACAGTTAAAACATATTCTATTTAAAAAAAGAGTTAATTATTACAATTCTAATAATCAGCAAAAATTATAACAATATTTGCTGATTTACATAGGCAATATAGAACTTAAAATTTTTCGTAATGCAAAAAAGGCTCGTGCCTTGCTTTTACTTGATATATATAGAAAAATATTATATTTATAACAAAACAAGATTCAGTAATTCATTATAAACAGTCTAATCATATTTAGAATTTATTTTTTTTATTTTTAAAAATATGCTTTGAACGAACATAAATTGGTATATTTAACGTACGTCCGTAAGCAAAATCATGACACGTGCCATGTTTACATAACAAAGGAGCCCTAAATCTGTTTTGTATCTCGACAACTGAAATTCAAATTTCGATGATAATTAGAAATAAATTAGTTAAGAGTTTGTAAATATGAAAAAAAAAATAGAAAAATGATTTTTTTTTATAGCTGAAACTGTGTCCATGCCCCTTTGACATTGTCTTCAGATTTTCCGTTTGCCTTATTATAACAGGTAGTATACGACGAATGTGAGGGTTGACTAGAGCTGCTTATTTCTCCATAGCGCCTGATACGGGGGACGTTCAATAAATAATGTCATCTGGGCTCGGAAAGAAACAAAAACGTTCTTCTTAATGATTTAACTAAAATATTCTCTTTTAATTCAAGCACATGTCCGTAACATTTTTATTCAATTTCTAATTATTTTTAGAACACATTTTTGAGTATGACCCTTCGTTTACTGGAATATGACAGATCTTATGATTTGCTGAACTTGTTTTTTCTTTATGAAAGGTGTTTTCATAAGTTTGGGGAATGTAACAAGTCAAAGGTTGAAAGATCTGGCGAATATTGTTGATGTGACAAAACATTAACTTTCTGTTTACCCCCAAAACTCCTTTACTCTTCATGGCTTGTGGGTTTGGACGCTGTCATGAAGAAATTTAATGTTGCGAATTCCTCATTCTGTTTCCTTCCTCTCATAAACCTTTAAATTTTTTTGCAAATATATTGCTTACTAGACTCCTCCAGAAATTGAACTGCCTCCCCGTATATAAATTTGAACAACAAGACCACTAATATTTAAGAAAATAGCGTTTAAAACTGTTTTTGTGTTCCTGCAAATCTTTGCTCTTCTTAGGCCTTTGCAGTTTTGTCAAGTGCATCTTATTATGTTCCCCAAACGAAGTTGGGGAACATATTGTTTTTACTCTGTTTCCTATTATTATTATTATTATTTTTCTTCTTCTTCTTCCTGGGTACTTTTTTGTCCGGGAATGATCTCGTAAACTATACATCCGACTAAGGTGAAATGTTTTTAGGGTCAGTAGACATGTTATGTAGATTTGCGGAACGAAGGTCATTTTGCGCGCACGTGCTTGCAAGAGCGTGCACGTGCAACATGTGAAATGACCGATTTAATTGATATAGGCGTAACTTTTAAAATTTTTGATGAAATGCTTTGAAACTTATAATATAAGGATATATTAGAAGCATAGACAATATGACATGGTCAAAATAGCAAGATCTCACGCGCATGCACGTGCGCTTTGTTCTGATTGGCTGAAACTAAAGTCTCAATATCTTTCTTGTTTTTTGACGAAATCCTTTGAAATTTTGAAAATAGCCATGCATTAGTATATCCTACAACATGATATATAGCAATTATCATGAAAACACGTGCATGCACGTGCGCTGCAATCTGATTGGCTTAAACTTTAAATAGCTATAACTCCCTTGATTTTCAACCAAACAGGATGGGATTTGGAACATAGATAGATATACTGGACTACTACAAGAAAATATGGTCACCATGCACATGCACACACGTGCATGTTCGTGCGCTGCAATCTGATTGGCTGAAACTTTAACAGCTATAACTCCCTTCGTTTTCAACCAAACGGGGTGAGATTTAGAACATAGATAGATGTAACGGACATCTACAAGAAGATATGGTTACCATGCTCATGTATGCACGTGCGTGCATGTGAAATGAGCAAAATAAAAAAAAACACTTGAATGAGCGTATCTTTTTAATACTTTTGGATTAAATACTTTAATATGTAGTATATTTAAATATATAGATTGTGTAGACAAGATGATATGGTCATTACGCACATGCATTCACATGCACACGCGTGCAATGCTAAAATTTGAATGAACTTTGTACACTTCTGGGTAAACGTTGTAAAAGTCTCAAATGCATCGAGTTTGTCTTATTTAATGATGCTTACAGGGAATATGGCACCAAAAGGGAGTTGGGGAGCGTTTGGGGAACATCTGTAACGGTCCCCGTTACAATTAGCACTAGTTGTAAATTTGTTTTGAGGGTTTAGCGCAAAATGGATTCAAGTTTCATGATCTGTTTGAATTTCAGACAAACGTGGATAAGTACAATTTTTTTTTAAAAATAATTGTTTAGATTTTCTACACGCTGTTGTTTTCACTCATTTTTAGAAATATAGGGTGACCTTTGAGTATTAAACTTTTTTACTATCGAATGTTTCTTTAAAATAGTGTGAACTACCCCCAAAATGATGTCTATCAAATTTGCTATGTGTCTTAAAGTCAATAAAACATAATCAGTAATAATTTTTTGAATTTTCGCTAAAATACGTTGGTTGTTGTATGTCCTTGTTGACAAGGACTGTACCCATTTTTGATGCCCATCATATAATTTTTGTTAATTGAAATCCACCTGTTCATGTGTGTATGAAACAGACTGAGTTGCTGTAAATTTAACATATTTCATTTAATATATATTTGGAAATTAACAAGTTTTACAGCAGCTTTAATGACGCGTTCAATTTTACTCTAGTTTACTGATTCTTGACAATTCATTTTTAATGCAGTGTCTCGAATAGCCCTTCTCTTCCAGCTTCCCACAATGAAATTATGCGTTGAAAAGTGGTCACATAAACCGTTATCAATTCATTAAAGATTCAATAATGAGAGAAAGTCAAGCTTAATGTCATATGATTTCTATTTTGTATGTCATCGAGCTTATGACATTATTTATTGAACGTCTATCGTATCATTCACATCACATCACCTATTAAGATAAGAAACCCTTTTTGCTCTGAAACAATTCGGTTTATTTCTTTTGACTTTATGGCATAATACCCATCAATATCTTCAAATTTTACATTATATTTCAACGAAATGGGGAGTTTTTAAAATTAATTAAGTGTGAAGATGGAAGAGCTCATCTCGGCGTAATGAGAAGAACTCGATTCTAAAGATCTACCACAATATATCAAACTTTAACTCCCACATGCGTTTTTGATGTACATTTATGTTACATAATAAGACAGTGTCCCTTGGGCCATTTATTTCTTAATGACTCTTACAGGGATCATTAGACTATCATTAAGTAAACTGCTGACTTTTTCTTCATATTTAATGATCACTGTGATAAATATCTTTTTTTTTCATTGGTTTACCAACATCATTTGTTATAAAGAAAAGTCAGCTGCTGATGCTTCCCGCAACTCTGCGATTTCTTTGAATTGTATTAAATACGTGACTTAACGTAGAACCTACGTCGTATGACATCATAACTCAAGAATGTGTTTAGCCTGTGCTAGATCCATTATGACGTCATAATAAATTCAATGTCATTTCCCGTACTTTACAGCTTCAGTATAGAAATGGTAGAAAATACTGCATTTTGAAATTCACAGAATTCAATTTAAAATCATGCCGAAATAATCTTCATAATATTCGATTTATATATATTTTTTAATATAATGCTTAATGACAATATATTTCCTTAATTAGAGAAACCTGTAGGCACCTTTCATTTAATAGATCTTGACCTTAATTAAGTTGACAAATCCAAGACTATATTGTGTGATGAAATTGCCATGTATACTCCAACCTGTAATAATGTAAATGGTATGTAACTATTTTGAAGGAATGCAAAAATCTTTTTAAAAAAATCTTCAGTTGCCAACTACATGTAAATAGTGTAATATCTTGATGAAATGTGTCTAAGTCAAAGATGTACGTGTTGTAGATTGTGTGTACATTTTGTGATATCTATCATGAAATGATGTGCATTCCTTTTCATAATTATTTGTTACTTATTCATATTCTTGGAGTTTTATTACAATTTCTCTATTAAATATCTCTTTTAAATTAAAAGTACAATTTTTTATAAACATTTTTAAGCTGAAAGTAGCCCCGAACAGTCATTTAATAATAAAATCGGTGTAAGTGCAAAAAGGTCAAGAATATTAGTATCGGTAAATAACCTATCTCTCATTAGTTAGAGGGGAAAGGTATACATTTTAATCACTTTTTGTAATCATTTGGGTATGTTCTTTATTATATTAAAGATTGAAAACATTGTGACAAAGACTTCTGATACATATTTACAAATGTAGGGTGGAAAATTGACTGAAAATAAAAAGAGTTTACTTGCCTATAGTTTTGAAAATGTGGACCTATCTTTTAAGTCAATTGAATAAAAAAGAATTTATTCTCGGGAAATATTGTTTAATACTGTTGAATTAATAAACAATAAAAACAACGATGTTTAAAGAAGCAATTCTGGGATTTTGTTGTCTTCCTTGCATGACAACTACCCCTAAAATGACTGAAATTGTGAAGTCGCAATATGTATTTATCATTCCATGTTTAACTGGCTGCACTACATTTAATAACAAGGAAACATGTCATGTGCTTTTAACTGATTGATAAGCAAGTGCTAATTTATCATTATGAAAAGTATGAAAATCTTGTGACAAAGACTTCTCCGACATAGGTTCTACCTTAAACAACACCTTCAACGCCTTTTATTCAACTTTTGTAAACCCTCATGGTAAAATTCTAAAAGTGCATATATAATTGCATGAATTTTGTTTATTCAATTTGATTTGAAAATAAAATTGGGCAGATCCTCATAAGGAAACAACTAATGTTCCAGATGCAAAAAGGGATTGCAGTTTTGTTTAACTCCGTGGAATATCATTTACATTAATAAATTTTTATATTCTATCCAGGCTAAGCAATCCTACGTTAAAAAGACCATTTTTCTTTTAATCGTGATTAGATTCTTTGTTTGTCTTCATCATTGTGTAAAAATACCATACCTTTAGTTTCTATTCAAAGCATGCGCATACAACAAGGAGACGGAAAATGCCAAAATGTGCTTGAATGAGCTAGGGTTTGTGATTATTTCTAAAGACATACTATTCATTTACATTTTTTCTCTCGAAGTAATGAAACAGTAAATAAATTTCAAAACAAGAAGTAAAAATCTATTACATGTATGTAATTTCTTTGTGGTCCAATGGCTTTTTGCAATCTACAAAGAATTTATTATCTTTTTGAGAGGCAACCATTCGAGATTCGTAATTCAAGTTTCGGGATTCAAGATCCAGATTAACCAATCAAAAGCTTCCAAAAGGCTCATTCGAGATTTAAGGTTCGAAATACGAGATTCGAAATTCGAATTTCGAGATTCAAGATCCAGATTAACCAATCAAAAGCGGGTTCAAGATTTGATTACTACCCTTTATTATGATTTTACTATCAAGAAATCATTTAAAACATAAATAACAAATAAGTCATTTAATAAAATTACAATGCAAGAAAGAGTGTTATTTATATAAGAAGGAAATTTTAGTAATCATTGTATTTTTGATCAGCAAGATATACTTTAATTTATATAATGGCTTCTTAAATATTAAAAAGAATACATATATTAGGAATATATATATTTTTGTATTGTCTACTTTGTTTACGGGGTTGATGACATAAATACGTGGCAAGTGTCTAAAGGTTAACAATAACCCAACCCCTAATCACCCCGCCTGCCCATTTTTCCAAACACACTGAAAGGCTTGAAACTTGAAGGACGACGTAGTATTGATAAAGAAAAATCGCGTTCGTTTTCCTGATAGAGGAAATACATAAAAATTAAGTATTTAATTACTTATCTTCATCTAAGGCTTTGATTTCTTGAATTAATTAAAAATTATATCTACAATACAGCTTGGCGATATGAATTAAATAAATGCGGCATTTATTTTATCTTATATCAAATAGTAGATGAGTCTAAATTACATGCAGAACTATATAGTGTTATATGGTGTTATATTTTAGTCTCTGACCTTAGCTTTATGGCCAAAGACTAAAAAATATAGAGAATAATACATACCCTTTTCCATATCACATCCTGTATCAGCCCGAGACACCAATATCAGCCATAGGGCCGAAGGCCCGAGGGCTTATATTGGTCGAGGGCTGATACAGGATGTGATATGGAAAAGGGTATGTTTTATTATATTTATTACATACTTAGTAATAAAATACAGAACACATTAAGTTGAGAAGAGAATAAGTAAATAACCATGCATGGACTTCTTACAGAAATATACATGGTCTATTGTCTCATACGATTTGGGTTTGTTTCTACTTCTATTTCAATGCACTCGATCCGTAATTAAAAATAATCTATTACATGTATTTGTAAGTTAAGATTAACCTTATTTTCAAAAATTTAAAATTCAGAGAATATGAACCCACCAAAAATTGTGTACGATCTCAAGTACTGTTTTTGTGGTTTAATTTACTAAGGGTGTGATATTGACGTCACAATAGCCGTATCAGCCCTGCAGGGCTGATACGGCTATTGTGACGTGAGCCATATCGCATATGCAAAAAACCTGTATTTATTACTAAGTGTGTAATAAACCCTTATAAAACCTTATATAACGCTACAGTTCGATTCAGCAGTCAAGTCTCACTGCACAAATGTACCCTTTATAAATGTCATGAAATATATACCCTTAAATTATTGTGCAGTGTAGATACGATTCATAACATTTCATATATAATTATAAGTAAATGCAACATTCTCCATCAGCAATGATCTGATGAAATAAAATTAGTTGACATACATACAAAGGGAAGTAATCAAAAGTTGAACCCGCTTTTGATTGGTTTTGATTGGAATTTCGAAACTCGAATTTTGAATCTCCAATTCTGAATCTCGTATTTCGAAACTTGAATCTCGAATTAGCCTTCTGGGCTTTCGTAGATAACAAAAGTAACTTCCATTTATTTGTCGACTCTATATACCTCAGACTTAATAGATACCAAAGGGTACCCCTTTCTTAAGTAGCAATATACCCTCAACTGTATTTCGTTAACATCAATGGTGAGTCCGGCACAACCTTAACTGTGTGATAAAAAAGGATATAGTCACATAGTTGAATTAATTTTAGGTCTTCGATATTTAAGAACTGTAGAATATTTTTCTATTTAAACCTTGGAAAAGTAGTTGATGAACATACACATGGTGTCGACTTCACTTGTAATTATAGTGAATTTAAGATTGTGCACTTTTTTGACAAAACATAATACCAATATTCACAGTGCCAAATCATTTGTCGACAAGTTTAAGAAGCATATTGTTACTTGAGCAGTGATGGTTTAAAAAAAAACCTTGGATTTGCGATATCCACATTTACAAACCCGACCCTTTTACCTGGTACTCTAATGGACTTTCCATGGCTTTTCCAAATAAATCATTTAAAACTGTCAAAGAGATCGTGTTAAGTTTGATAGAATCTTATGAAGACCCAAAACATAAGGTAGAAGTGGATCAAAGAGAGCTATCGTTTAAATCAGGATTATTGTGAGACTGATGCCCACGACTATGCTTACGTCTCTGTGTATCATTTATACTTTTGACGTTGTCATTGCTACCATATGGAAAGCATGCTTCTAGTTACCATATTCGGTATTCTTGTCGTTGTCTATGGAATGGTGTAATCATGCAATTATGAACTCTTCCTATAATGGGTATTCTTTTCACTAACAAATAATAGAATTATTAGTCAATTAAGGTACATGTAGCGATGCTGCTGTCCTGTTTTTTGATTTATTTTTTTTTTCTATTTATATAGATATAAATAATATAAAATACATATTTTCAAAAAGCCCAGAAAAGGTACATTCTATTCAAACTTTACATATGTACATTAATTTTTTTTGTATAAGTTGTTGGTTTTATACCAACACTGGAAATTTGAGTTAAGGAATTTAAATAAACATACATGCAGTTAATTAGATGAGATACTGCTGTAATAGAATATTTTAAACAATTATTTTTTGATAATTATAAATGACTGGCCTTTAGATTTCCCTTTCTTGATTCAGACATAATCAAAGATTGCATTGATACTGTGCTGCTTTTTTCTTTTCTTTTTAAAACTTAATTCGCTTTTTTTCAAATACCATTATTTTTTCATTACAAGATATCCACAGTGCACTGCATGTACCGCACAATATGAGTTGCGTCATTTTCTCAATTTGAGTTCTGATTTCTCTGTAATGTCTTTTCTATTACTCCCAACACAACTTGTTTCATTGTTCTTCTTTTTCTCCGGGGAATTAAGGCAGATTTTTTGGTAATTATTTTCCCCCTAATTTTCAAACTAACATGCTATTTGCGAATAAATATAGATCATTGACACGGGAAATATTACAGTCGTATTTATTCAACAGCACAATATAAATCATCAGCCAGAGTAACTAATTAGTCCAGGAGACACCAAATGTACTTTTTGGAATTCGAGCATAAAATCAGAAATATGTAGAACTAAAAGTACTTTTCAAGAAAACAAACATATCTAGTTATCTATTACACTACCATATCAGAAATCTTTCAAAGTAATGTTATTGTGGTACAATTTATGAATACACTCCAAAACTATTTTTTTCATTTTCAGATTTTGTTTTCATACGAAGAAGAAATTGTCCAAAATCGAATATGTGAAAAGAAGAAAACACTTGCAGAAGCCTTCAACTCGAAATTTAGATATATCGACGACGTATTGTCAATTAACAATGGATATTTCCATTAACATGTCGATACAGTATATCCTGGTGAGCTTGAGATAAAAGATTACACAGAGTTTTACATATCCGTTTGATATTCAGATATTTAACTTGAAAAAGACGTTATTGGTAATCTAACAATCAAGCTCTATGATAAACGTGATGACTTAACTTTTTAATCGTCAACTTTCCTTTAATAAACCTTCATCACCTGCATACTGGGTTTATTTCTCTCATTTGATATGATACGCAAAAACATGCTCTACGTATGAACAATTTCTAAAACATGGTAAATTATTGACAAACAAGTTGATGAAACAAGAATATCAGCAGTCTCGTTTAAAGTCATCATTTCGTAAGTTCTATGGTAGAAACAATGATCTTGTCAGCAAATGCATTACAGTAACATTGTTGCATTAATGATAACTAGGACCAAAAAAATTGGATAAAATCTTCAAAAGTGAATGATAGTGTTCAGTTAAGTTAGGCAACAGCTGCAAAATCATTTGCTTAGATATAAAGGCAACTGTAACTTGATAGGTTTTGGGACGACAATTACACAAGTAAATACCGAAAGAATGCAATTTTGCAATATATGATATAATGATTTGCCACATATGTGAGGATAAAACATTTGGTTCAGCAAACTTGGCACAATTTTATACTGATTGGTTTCCAGTTTCTTAAAATAGTTTAAGTATTTCTGACATTATAAGAGCAAAAGAATATTTCTTTGTCATAAAACTCTACAACAAGCCTGCGTCTTTATACGTACAAAGCGAAAAGATTGACATCTTCTTCTAATACAATAATAAACATTCTGTAACCATCAATTTCAAATAGAAAAACTTAGATACATAATTCTATAGCCTATGTTACTAAATTAGATAAAATATATAAATGAATAATTTGATATATAACTTAATTTTTTAAAAATCTAATTTTTTCCTACTTTTTACTTTGACAATGACAGTCAGAAAAAAATAAATTCATGGGATTCCCTAGAAAGAAAATTTTATCATTTTTTTTTCCAATTCCACCTAAAATATTATAAATATCTAAATATCCGTATATTTGCTCCGTTTTTTTTTGTTTTTTGTTTTTTTTTTTGTTTGTTTTTTTTTTTGTTTAGTTTGAATGGACTTTAGAGATTGAATTGTTTTTTCCCCTCCATATTTCATCAAAATGTCCATTGTAAATGGTTTAACAAAAAGTCTGTCTTTACTCGAAATGGATATTTTTATATTATTTTTAATTTCCACTAAAAAAAACATCCTTATATCAATTTAGCAAAAATATGTTTATGTCTGTATTATATATAGAATGAGCAAATCTTGACTATCTATTTTTGTTATTTCTGCTTAATTGGAAAACACCAATTGACCTGGTTGTGTAATGAAAAAATTACATTATTGGTTTTAAGAGCACGAACTTTTCAGCCAAGCAATGCGAAAGCATTCAGTTAATTATTCCATTTATATCATAGACCCTGTTCCTTAACGAACATCCAGAAAAAAAACCATGCATCAACATAATTATCGATTTCTGTTTTGTAACAAAGAACTTAGATTTTTCTCATATCTTTTGTACATGAATAAAAATGAAAGATTTTTAATAATCATTTGCAGAAAAGCGAGAAACAAAACAGTTATTACAGTCAACGATCAAGTAATTCTGGAAGAAAGTGTTTGCTACTATTTCGCAGACGAGCATAGTTTGCTGCATTACTTTGTTGAATTTGTAAAGAATAAGCGTAGAATTTTTTCGAAACAGGATTTGGTATTTTAAATGTTCTATAATGATTTCATAAACTCTCTCAATTTTTAAAAACAGAGTTCGTGGATAACATTACTGGGATACTTGATACCAATTTTTTTTTGTTGCAAAAAGTAATTCCCTGCGTATTTCAATTTTTTTTCTATTACATGTGTATATTGTAAGATAAAGCATCGACATTCAGGAAAGAGCTAAGGGCAATGGACCACTTGTTTACCATGTTTGTAGCTATAGATATATGAATAGATTTGTTTACATTTTTTTAATAATTGCTTTAAGGATTTCCATCCCTAATGGGACCAACTTCCCTACCCTTAAATGTCCGTCATGTACATAATACTCTGATATCATATTAAAGTATTTTAGAAATGAAAAGGATTGACCACGAGAAAGTTTAAAAAATTTCATTAATTAAGCAGTAGTTTATTAACAAAGATTGCATTGAAGTCTATGGGGGAAAAGCATTCTTTCAAAATAAAAATTTAAATACTTTGAATATCAATAAATCCTGCGGTGGAAAGATGCATCAAGACATTTAAAATAGAGTGACAATTAAAAACAATTTTTTTCCGTTTACAATTTTTTTACTTGATTTTTTTTTTATCAATTAAAAAAAGGGGAGATAACTCTTACCAAAATTCAAGGTCATGAACTAGAACACATCCCAATATACATACTAACAGTAATAAATGGGAAGTATGTCTAAATAAGCTGAGTATTCAATACCTACATATCTGTTAGGTATTTAATTTCATTGAATTTGATCCTATTAGGGATTGAATACCTTAAAGCTGCCAAATTACGTAAAAGTATATAGATAAAAACTTATGTGAATAAAAACAGATATATAATATGAATAGAAGTCGTGATTTTACAGTGAATAGAGGAGTAGAGGGTGGTACCTGCACTTATTGCCAATTATCATGCTCCCTTTGGTAGGCCTGTCCTATGATACAACTGCACCCTTTATACATAGTAAATAACGATGTATCCCTAACCATGCTTTCATACAATACCTGTTGATGAGAGATACTGTTCAATTAGCGAAAATATAAACATAATGATACGAGTAAAAAAAAGCATACTTTGTGTGTATGTGTAACAGCCTTTGGTGAGTTTCCTTTTATCAATACTTCTTAGTACAATAGAACATAAAACTATAAACTAATTAGATTAGCATACTTTTTCTGTATAAGTACATGTATTCATTTAGAACGTCGTTAATATAATCGACTCTAATAACTTTTTCTTCAATTATATCTCCTTGCATAGATCAGTGAAAGTCAAGCATATTTGCTTAATGTGTGTATCTATTTTAATTCATGAATGAAACACTTTAGTTTTAAGAGTCTATTAAATAATAGTAAATGTAGATAAAGTTTTTTTTCACTTACTTAAATTAAATTATGTGTTTTCTTAGATTTGTCTTGCCGAATAAAATTAAAGTACACTCATTTTGAAGAAGGTTAAACATTTGTCCCTTAATACATACCTTTGATTTATAGTAAAAATGCACCCATTTTTTTTTATTGTGATTACAATGGAATTGTTTATTTCTCTGAAACATATTTGTTTCTGCTTTGTTTGTACTCTAACGAGTGCACCTGCAACGAGTCATAGACCTTAACATTGGCCAATACGACCAATCAAAACACAGATTCCTGATCGATGATCGGTGGTTTCTCTCTCCTGGTTATAAAGGCTTAACAGGCCTCGCCTCAACAGTAATAGAGATTACGCAGTCCTCACCACGTGTAAGTAGTATTGGTTTATTCTTATATTCCAAAATTATTCAATTATCTAATTGAAAGTTTTTGTGTAGGGGGAAAGGGGAACATTTTTGAAATCTCAGTTTAAAAAATTATAGTTGTATTAAAGAAATTTGCTTTTGAAAGGACAAACAATTAAGAATGTCATAATAATCAAATTATGTAACTGATGAAACTAAATATTTTTCACGAGCAGAGCAGAGGCATTCTTTTACAAGTGCAAAACACAAGTGTAAAAGATTTTTAAAAAAATCTGTCTCAAGAATTAAGTTCATTTCATAATTGCCATTATAAATATATTGTTTTCTTCCCTTTCTTTGATATACCTAAGTGCTTTCTATTCGTCATAGTCATAAGGGAACGGCTGAGAGCCATACGATTGTTAGAATTAAACAATGTTAACTTTTTTTTAAAAAAAATAATTCGAGAAAAAACTTGGACAATTTAATTCTTTGTCATAATGTTATATGTACCTTAAATTATAACAGAGCAGAGCGTAGTTTTACAACACTTTGCGTGAAGGGAAGAAAAATTAAGAAGTTTTCCAAGCAAGCTTCCAAATATTCTTTCACACCCTGACAAAATAGTGTCCTTTCTGATATGATTTATTTTATCAAATAAACTCAGCAATATGACTCGAAAAATTAAAATTTTCGTAGAGGACAATAGCATTTTCACATTCTTTTTTCACTGTGACAAAATAGCATTTTCATCAAAAAATGAATTTCATTGTGGAAATGTAATAAAACGGGTGAAAATAAATCGCCACTTCATATTTTGAAAAGGACAGAGTAAGGGAATTAATTTCTGTACTACAAAAATGAAATCATTGGTTTGTAAATGTATAAGTGTCACTTTAATTTATTTTAGACCATGCCGTAAAAAGTATGAATCACTTAATTTGCATCGTTACATACAAATATTAGAGGCAGAAAAAATGTACAACCACAATAAATCATATTGATATTGATCTTACAGGTGAACATGAATGCGAATCACAGAAAAATCCGATCACAAAGTCTGCCTAATTGGAATGGCGACCAGGACGACAAATTACATTATAGATTGACCATCATGGGCGCCGCCGGGGTAGGCAAGAGTTGCATAATTTCCCAGTTCCTGTACGACCGCTTCATCAGTGAGTACAAAGAAACCGTGGAGGAGTTTCACCGCGGAGAATACACCGTGGACGGCCGAGAACTTATTCTGGACATTTTAGACACCGCAGGTGCACATTCATTTCCGGCCATGCGCAGACTGGCTATCTCAACAAGTGATGCCTTTGTGCTAGTGTATTCCATAGACGATGAGTCCTCATTTCAAGGCGTGAAATATTTGCGAGACATTATATTATCTGAACGTAAGGGTGAGCATGTGCCGATAGTCGTCGTGGGAAATAAATCAGACATTTCAGATGACAAAAGAGCTATAATGAAAGAAACAGCGGAGTCTATTGTGTGTTTTGACTGGGGTAATGGCTATGTTGAAGCCTCGGCAAAAGACAGTATAAATGTCGTTGGTATATTCAAAGAAATCCTGCGACAAGCCAACATTGAAATAAGCAAAACGCCGTTACCGAAACGAAAAAGGTTTGCTTCAACCTCGTCTGATGGGTCTGACATTGGGAATTCCCCTACCCGTGAACGAAATAAAAGTTGTGTGATATCATGAGGAAGAGTGCCATTTCTTATTTTTGTATAATTAAATGCATTTTACAAAATAAATCAAGAACTTTTTAAAACCTTGCTTGTTTGTTGTTTTAAAAAATGTGAAAAAATGTCTTTTTTATCCGCAAGTTGGTTCAAATCAATGAGCACAATAAAAGCCCATCGAATATTCCATTACTTTGTTGAAAGACCCTGTCTCGAAAGACTACAACTAGCAAATGTTGTCAATGAGAGACTCAAGAACCCTTTTAATATCAATTCCGTTATTACTACTGATTTTATAGAGTATTTTATGAGTATATTTTGCATAGAATGAAAAGGATTTAAACAAATTAAAACATAATACATTTAAACATTAAAACTACCTTCTTTTACCTCTTTTGAGAAGGAGAGGAGATTTTTTCAGATTTATCAATTAAACTCAGCAGTTTAAATTTTCCCTAAACATTCACTGGTCCAAGGACTACTATTAATAAGCTAGTAAATGTCACTATTCCGTGTCATCAAAGTACTAGTCCAAAATAAAAAAAAAAACATACTTAATTTAATCAGTTTTTTATCATTTTGATTACAGTGTTTTTAATACTTTGGGACTGGGGGCTTCGGGCCTCAGAATTGGGAATTTCTGCGTCAATTTGGCTAAATTGGGAATCTCGTATTAAAAGATCGAGGGGCAGTATGAAAACCATCTATCCTTTTGTGTTCAATAATCCAGAAGTGAAAAAAAAATAGATAAATTACAATACCAGTACGTACTGGTCCCTGCTTACAAAGCAAGTAACAATATTGTCTTCGTTTGTAAGGCTCATTATAAGAATTGTATTTTAGATGAACTTGGATTTAATTCTGCGAGTGGTAATCCTAATTATACTCATACTTCCCTTTCTAAGGAAGAAATTCTTCAAAATCAAATGTCAGTTTTAAATATTTTAATATTCTGAAACTTCATAAAAATTCTTCCAAACAAAGATATATTGCGGGTTCCATTAAATTTTCAACCAAGCCTCTTTCGTTACTCTTCATTAAGATATTGACAGAAGTAAAGGAAAAACTTCAGGAGTACTGTGCAACAATATATTCAAGAAGTGGTGTAAATCAGATGTGGATACTCAAAAATTCCAAAGAACTTTTGGACAATTTAAAATCACAAGATTTAACCAAAATCAACAGCTTAAAAACTTACGACTTTTCAACTTTATATACAACCATTCCCCACGATTAGTTAAAATCCCAGGCTTTTTTATATCATTGACAGCTACATTTTTTTTAATAAAAATGGAACTCGTAAATTTACTTACCTGGTGATGGGTCATTTACAAAATTATTTTGTTAAAACACATTCTGACTGCATACACACGTACTCTAAAGTTAACATCAAAGAGATGCTTAAGTTTCTGATTGACAATATCTATGTGGTTTTTGGAGACCAAGTCTTCCAACAATTTATTGGAATTCCCATTGGTACCATTTGCGCTCCGTTATTAGCGGACCTATTTTTATATTCATATGAAGCAGGATTTGTGCAAAATCTTATGCGTGAAAAGAAGAAAACACTTGTTGTGGCCTACAACTCGACAAGATATATCGACGACGTATTGTCATTATCAATGGTAATTTCCATTCCCAGTCGATACGATATATCTTGGTGAACTTGAGATAAAAGATACCACAGAGTCTGACACATCTGTTTCATACTTGGATATTTTACTTGAAAAAGACGTTAATGGTAATCTAACAGCCAAGCTATATGATAAACGTGATGAGTTTAACTTATCTATCGTCAACTTCCTTTACTAATGCAGCAATATACCTTCATTACCTGCATACGGAGTATATATATCTCAGTTGATTCGATACGCAAGAGCTTGCTCTACGTATGAACAATTTCTAAAACGAGGTAAATAGTTGATGAAACAAGAATATCAGCCGTCTAATTTAAAGTCATCATTTCATAAGTTCTATGGTCGATACAATGACCTTGTCAGCAAATACAATTTATCATTGAGTCAAATGCTAACTGACGTTTTTCATACCAATTGTTGGACATTTGCGGAATAGCGTACATTGGACAACAGACTTCAGACTTCGGACTTTAAATAAGGGGGAGCATCTCAAAGTGTAGAATTTATAAATCACCTTTACGTTTGAATTAATAATGCAATGGCATTTGATATTATGGTTATCAATATACAACATACTTCTGCGACATTTATAAAAAGGAAATGAGGAACACTTGGATTACTTTAATGTTACAGTCAGTCTCTTTGGAATCGGGACTCGCATCGAAAATGTATTTTCCTTTTCTCGTTTGACTTCCAAGATTTTTCAGTTTTAAAAATTGTTTTCTATATGCCTTTTTTAACACCCTCCCCTCCGAAAAAAAAATGATGTGTCCTAATGTACATCAAATTTGAAATAAATAAAGAGTGATGTACATTTGACTTTGCTGGACACATGATGCAGATTCCTGATCTACTCAGCTTTCTCAGATTTATACCAATTTTAATTACCTGGTTTAATCCATCTCATTAAGCAAGGCTTATATACAAACTTAGTATCAGAACTCAAATTCTAATTTGGCTTAATAAAATTAGGGTACAATACGTTAATTGATCAAAGTACTGAAAGTGCCGAGAAGCGGTTAGCATGCTTGCTTTGAAATTGGCATGGGGAAATGATAGGCAGAAATGTGCAGGTGTGGATAAATTTCACTGATAACGATTACATGGTGTCAAATTTTAGTGCAATATGAATTTGATTAATTCTTTGAAATTAATTCCCTGTTCGCACGACGACGCCTAAGAAATGAACAACGATTCTGCAGTGATCGAAAGACTGAAACTATTGCTGTTCCATCAGGAGTACAAAGTCTATCTTTTTCTCTACTATGTGAATAAAAAAAAAACAACGACCAGATTGAGAATGTAGCAATTGCTGCAGAATGGAAAATGATGATGCATGCATTTTTATACTTGGACATTGCAAAAACTGGATTAGAGTGGGATTCCTAGTCCATCTATGCAACCTTCAATTGACATGATTCCAAAACTTAGTTTCATTTTCCTGAATGAAAAACAATTACCCTCATAAATAATAAAATCAGGCAATTCTTCATGCAGTAGACCATTAACTGGATCTTCTGTGAGCACGTCACTTTTGTGTACAGTGTGTCACTCCTCATCAATATTGAATTCATATCATGTGTACTTAAATCATCAATTGATACTCCTTAGCAAGGTTTTCATCATGAATGTTATGCAATTTGTAACACACTGCCTCCCTCTTGAACTAAAGAAAACCTATCATCACCTTCACAAAAATCTACATATATACAAACTTATTCATTGCTGTAGGTAAATAAGCTTACCTACAAGTAATTACTTACTGATCAACGTTTTGTTTCACGTCACATAAAATTTTCAGCAAATATGTAAATGGTAATACATGTATTAATAAAAGTAGTTTGTGGCAAATGTATTTGAGGACAATTACAATGATTGATCATCATGCTTGTTCTTACGAGTGCTATTTTCAGCAATTGTTCAATTATTCAGTTGATGAGCGTGCTTTTTTAGTCATGGCATTTAATGATTCTATACTCAAAGACGCTTCAAAATATGCTTTAAGAAATCTCAATACATGTATTATGAAAATTCAGCATGTTCTTGTAAATATTCTCATGACATTATCAGATTTCATATATTTTCTTCCAACCTTTTCTGAAGTCGATACATGTACCAACTAATCTTTTTTTTAATATGCTCGATAGTTCTCATTAATATTCTCATGAATCTTATAATTATTCTCAGTAGTTCTTATAAATATTCTCAGTAGTTCTTGAAAATATTCTCAGTTGTTCACCAAAATTCTCAGCTGTTTTCATAAGTATTCTGGGTAGTTTTAATAAGTATTCTCAGCTGTATCCATTCAGATTTTAAAAAAAAATATATTCCATCTGTTTACTGTAAAATTGCAAGGGATGACCCTGAATCAAATTATTATTTAAGAAATAAGGTATCATTTTTTGAGTTTTATTGAGATGTAAAACGGGTTGGTCACGTGATCAAATCCCATAAAGCCCGAAGGGCTTTATGGAAGATTTGATCATGTGCCAACCCGTTTTACATCTCAATAAAACTCAAAAAATGATACCTTATTACTTATATTTACATTTGTGACTTATTCATACTTTA
>PRKT01000012.1:912054-947995 GCA_003671525.1 Saccostrea glomerata | reverse complement strand
CTGATCTCCAAAAACCACATAGATATTGCCAGTCAAAAACTCAAGCATTTTTTTTTGGTCAACTTCAGAGTACTTGTGTTTGCAATCAGAATATGTTTTAACAAAATAATTTTGCAAATGACCAATAACAATGGTAGTAAATTTACGCGTCACATTTTTATTGAAGAAACAGCTGTCAATGATATCAACAAGCCTAGACTTTAATTCATCGTGGGGAATTGTTGTGTTTAAAGTTGAAAAGTCGTAGCTTTTAAGCTGTTGATTTTGGTAAACTCTTGTGATTTCAAATTGTCCAAAAGTTCTTTGGAATTTTTGAGTATCCACATCTGATTCACACCACTTCTTGAATATATTGTTGCATAGTACTTTTCAAGCTTTTCCTTCACTACTGTCAATATATTTCATGGAAAATTACTTAATAATTAATAGATGTTTGTTACAAAAAATAGTTCTTAACATTAAACAACAGAGATACAAAACTTGGATCGGAAATATATATCAAAAGCATTTTATATACCACATGTAAATGTGTAAATTATGCCTTTTATGAGTAAATTCTTTTATAATTCTGAAAAAAAACTACAATTTCAGAGTTCAATATATTGTTTATTTGGGTAATAGATTGAAGTTTATGGCATGTAGAAAATTGTTTCTTGATTTGGATAAGTATTAAATTTATGCCTGATTTTATTTCAATAGCCTGCCCCCAGGTCAACTTTTTTCACACATTTTTTTTACATTGTGTTGTATTTCTAGATCTTTAATTATTCTCAAGGTCCCTGGCAACACGTGTCCTTTTTATATCCTATGAGAAGTATGGGCTCAATATGTTTCACCTATTTTTTATCTGACTGATTCTCACCTTCTCATATTCCAAACCTTGACATTCTCATCCTTATTAGCCAGGCAAAAATTATTGGAATGGCTTTTGACGTGAAGAAAAATAATGCATTGTCTTAAACACTAATCACAAGATTCAATGGTTTGTTGAGAAGAAGGAAGTAGTTTTGATTGAGGATCAGAAATTCATTATACCTTTACAGGGGTCATATTTCATACAACTCCATAATCTAGTAGTGTCTGCGGCCAGGCAGAATAAACAGAGACCAATCGAGTCCGCCCAATCAATACTTCTATAAATAGGAGGCGGATTGGAGCCTCTTTACTTTATCCTTTGACAGTCTGCTGCTCTCAACACATGTAAGTATCACTCGTGTTTGTTGTTTACGCTTTTTCACATTTTTCTTTCTTAGTTTATGTCGTCTTGAGAAAGATTTTTTGCAGAAAACATGCTTTTTTAAAATTTATTAGAACATTTTAAAATTACTATTATTTGCTTTTTTAAGCCTTCTTTTTATTTCAAAAAATACATATTCACTTTTCATTTTAACCTCTTTTTTTAAATATATATTTTCTTTTAATGTAATGCAAAGTTTGGAGTTTTGAAATACAATTTTAAAGTCAAATTTCATGTCCTGCAACTTTTGCGTAAGCTAAAATTTAAAAAATATAAATGAAGCTTTTTATTTACAAAGAAGAAATTAAACAACTTATGAATTCTATTTAATGGCATATAAACAACAAATCTAGCACAAAGTACCAGGACAAAGAATATTGCCAACTTATATTTAAAAAAGGTCAAAGAATAAAACAAAAACTCCTGTTGGTGTCGAAAAAACCATACTATAGGAGTTTTATGAAGAGACTTACTTTTACAATTTACGACTGACTTCTACAACTGAAACAGAGATTTACTCCATATAATTAAATGTAAAAGTCAGCCGTCGAATGTAAAAGTAAGTCTCTTCATAAAACTCCATAATGAATGTCCTACATATTTTATGTGCAAATTTATATTTATGCTTCAGGTGAATTGAAATGTATGCTTTTCACAAGAAAGGTCGATCACAAAGTCTCCCCAATTGGAATGGCGACCTGGACGACAAATTACATTATAGACTGACCATCATGGGCGCTGCCGGGGTAGGCAAGAGTTGCATCATTTCCCAGTTCCTGTACGACCGCTTCATCAGTGAGTACAAAGAAACCGTGGAGGAGTTTCATCGCCGAGAATACACCATAAACGGCAGAGACTTAGTTCTTGACATTCTAGACACGGCGGGTGCACATTCATTTCCGGCCATGCGCAGACTGGCTATTTCAACGAGTGACGCTTTTGTTCTGGTCTACTCCTTAGATGATGAATCTTCGTTTCAAGGCGTGAAATATTTGCGAGATATAATCTTAAGTGAACGAAAAAGTGAGCATGTGCCGATAGTCGTCGTTGGAAATAAATCGGACATTTCAGATGAAAAGAGAGCTGTTATGCGTCAAACGGCTGAATCCATCGTGTGTTTTGACTGGGGTAATGGTTACATTGAAGCTTCGGCAAAAGACAACATCAATGTCGTCGGAATATTCAAGGAAATTTTGAGACAGGCGCATGTTGAGCTAAGTAATACACCACTGCCTAAGAGAAAGCGCTTTGGCTCAACGTCCTCAGAGGGTTCTGACATTTCTTACAGTTCGGAGACGAGAAAAAGAAACAGTTGTGTTATTTCATAGCTAGCCTTCCCCAAATACCACTCCTTTTGTACTTTGTAAAATGTTTATTAATAAAAAATAAAAAAAGAAATTGCACTTGAGAAAGTATTTTCTTGTACAAAGAGAGTGTCGTGAACATTAAATATATTTTCCAAGAACACAAATAGCACTTAAATGCAGTTAATTGATTTTAACCATAGCCCAGTTCCCCAAAAGCACTGGGCGGAGGTCTGTGTAGCCTTGCTTTTTAGGAAACTTTAACTCCTTTTCATTCTGGTAATTGTAAAATAAGTAAAAACATTTTGACAATGTTAATGTGTTTACTATCTGTATCTCAATGAAAAGGTGTAAAAATGTAACAATTATAGATGAGAGAAGACTTCAAATATATAACTTCAAAATAATTTTTATATATCATATTGAAGATCGTGTATTGCTATAATTCTAGTACTAGAATTAAATGACATTGACACTTTTAGAAATGCTCTAAAACTTTTTAGAGTTAAGGCACTTAATTTTCGCCTGTTTATACAAGGACATCTGAATTCAAAAATGTCATTTTTGCGTATGATTATTGTTTTAAAGATTATGTAACCCAACATCCAGAATTTGTATTTAAAAAAATCTGTCACGATTTAAAAAAAATAAGATATAATATCAATATCTCGCGACAATTTCGCTTTTTTTTATTCTTGGTTAATACATTTCTTTTATTCAGGCAGCATATATTATATACCCTTTTGCTAGAACCTACCTCTATCATTATGTTTCCGTTTTATGTCTTGGTTAACTAGTAAACATGATCTTTTCTTTGTCTTATATCAAGAAAACACTAGATCATGGGTTATATCTATAAATACATTGCTTTCAAGAGCCTGTGTCTGTTTTGCTCTTGTCAGTTATATGCATCGCTTGCACTCAAAAGGTCATAAACAAAAAGCTTCCTCGTACATCCACGAAACAAACAGATATTTCTGCTCGCTGAGGGAGCAATATGCATCTGAATTTATTTCTATAGAGAATTCATAAAGAAAAGAAATTCCAGAACATTAGATTTGTCTCTACTTCGGGTTCATTTTTATCTGGCCTATCTGTCTACAAAATACTCGGTCAAGAAACAGCTTCCCGGACAACAAGCGGTCAATCCTTTCTAGGGCAGAAAATCGATACCAATCTCAGTACCCGAGTTCTTTTCAAAATACTTTATCATCGGTGTTAGACAGAGATAAGCTAGAGACTCCGTTTATATAACAAGACTTTGTGTATATAAAGAAAAACACCCTTTTCTACAAACATGGCGATAGAATAACAATAGTAAAAACCAGTTAAGTGAGTACAGGTATATCTGTGTTTTTTTGAATGCCTCATTGAAATCTGTCTATACAACTGTGGTTCATTTTTATTACGAGAAGTCTTCAGCGGAAGTAAAACTCTATTATAATAACCCAAGGAACCAGACCCATCCCATGAAAAAAAATTGAGCTAGCCTATCCTGCATGAATACAGATGTACTATACAGAGTTTGGTAGGGGTTATCGACCCTCTGGGTCAGTTAACTCTTACATGGACAATTTTCTATAATTTATGTCAGAGATTTATGAAATACTATAGGATGAAATATCAAGATAACAAAGAGCTTTCATGCTCTAAAGTCCACTGAAGTAATATATATCAGGAGTAGAGCAAACACGGACCTCTAAAATCATCAGAGATTGATGTAGGTGCCATGGAAGAGCAAGCATCCCCCGTCGGCCGGTCAAGCCTGTCTGTACTCCATTCCACCACAATCGGGCAATACTGCAGACAATCCAGCGCAATGGCCCAACGATGTCCATAAAAAAGTCAGCCAACACTCGGCCTAACGAGAGATTGTATTTGCTGACAAGGTCTCGCAAAATGTTGACTTAAGACGTGACTTTTGATATCGTTGTCTCGGCATTCCGTTTGTCAGTAGTCAGTTTAGCTTCAGAAGTTGTACGTAAGTATTTAAAGCATATTTTGCATATCGAATCAATCGGAAACTATAAACTTAGATAAGGTGAAAAATGGTTAATTGCCATTTATTTCATTAAATATTAGAGCTAGAAGATATTTTTTTATCATCTTTCTTCATACTCGTAGTTTTATATGGATCTGTTGAAATGCTGTATGGAAGAATCAAAACAGGTAGTTCACAAGGAATATTTGCCTTTTTTGTAGGGATTTCATAAGTTTTTTATCGTGTTTTGATAAGCACATAGCTGAATGAATCTATTAGATTTCAAAAAGCATTCATTCTTCGTCATTACCCTCTAAAACGTTTGTTTGCGCTCAAAGCAAAGAGATTCATGTTAAGATGAAAAATACTTGTTGTGTTTTGTGAGATGAAATGTTTTAAATATGATTCCGTCTTACAAGTATAATGATTAAATTTATAAAAATTAAGCTTTTCTACACAAATCTGAAACCTGGTGTCTAGTAAAGCCGCCTGCATAAGAGGGCTGGATTTCTTGCACCAGGACTATCTTAACTACAATAACTACAATAAACATAAACCTGGTCTACGGAAATTTATAAATCAAAAGAGGATATTACGTGGATACTCATCTGTCATGATTTATTTTCTTTCCATGAGTTAGGCCTTTTCATGCAAAAAATGAGCATGAGCAAATATTGAGATAACTAGGTATGAACTTACAAACTGCCGCTGTAAGTCAGGCGATGTTCGATTTGACGAAAAGGCCAACGCTTGCAGGTTCCTTAATTGGACTAAAGACAATAAACACAAATTGTATTACAGCCTAATAATCCAGACCTCAGCTGTTTGCAGACTAAATCATTGTGTCCACTTAACAATACAACGATTCATCGCTTTCGGAGGACAAAGAATCAGTAACAAAGTACGATAGAATAAAATCCGGAAAAAAAACAGTGTGGCAAGGATAGACCCCGTGTCTTTTGGCTAAAAAAACGTATTTTCCAAACATACAAACAAATTATTCATTCTAAAACATGTAAACTGGAATTAAGATTGTTCGTATAGTTGAGATTGCTAGGAGGGTGCCGTGTCTTTTATTTGTAAAGACAATTCTGCACGAACGTCGACTACCTTAAAAACAAAATGGAAAGAGCCATTTCTATTATATAAGACAAGATTAGCGCATGTATATTTTTTGAAAATATATACAATGTATTACACATTTTTTGATATGAATGGTAGTCATGTTAAAAAAAAAACAGCCGTCAATATTCACAATTTAATTGTTTACATGCATCTCTGTATTTCTACCTATACAATTGTAATCTTTTAATTTTTGAAAATTGAATCCCACAGTATGCATCGTGTAACTTTAAGTATCCTTTTGATATCCTACTAGTATCTTAGTAATAGGAGAAATTTAAGGAGTACTGTGCAACAATATATTCGAGAAGTGTTGTAAATCAGATGCAGATACTTAAAAATACCAAGAAACCTTTGGCAAATTTGAAATCACAAAATTTTACCGAAATCAACAGCGTCAAAACTTTTACTTTATACAAATCCATTACCCATAATAAAGTCCAGGCTTTTTGGTATTATTGACAGCTAAGTTTTCAATAAAAATGGTCTCGTAAATTTACTTACATTGTAATTGGTCATATGCAAAAAAAATTTTTGTTAAACATTCTGTTGCAAGTACCCTAAAGTTGATATTAAAAAGATGCTTGAGTTTCTGATAAACAATATCAATGTGCTTTTCAGAAACCAGGCCTTCAAACAACCTTTTGGAAATTTCATCGGTACCAATTGCGTTTTGTTATCAGCAGACCTATTTTTGAATTTATATGAAGCAAAATATGTAAAAAATCTTGTACATAAAGAGAAGAAAAAGACTTGTTGTGGCCTTCAGCTCGACATTTAGATATATTGATGATGCATTGTCAATTAACAATGGTTAATTCCATTCTTATGTCTATATGATATAGTTACATGTATTCCGATGAGCATCAGATAAAAGATACCACAGTGTCTGACACATTCCTTTTATAGTTGGATATTTTACTTGAAAAGGATGTTAATGGTAATTTAATTAACATACAACTTTTTGAAAAACGAAGTGACTTAAATTTTTTAATCGTCAACTTTCCTTACTAATGCAGCAATATACATTCATTACTTCTATACGGGATTTATATCTCTCAGTTGATTCGATTCGCAAGAGCATGTTCTACGTATGTACAGTTTCAAAAACGAGGTAAATTATATTGACAAACTAGTTGCTGAAACAAGAATATCAGCAATCTCGTTTAAAGTCATCATTTTATAAGTTCTATGGTCGATGACATTGTCAGCAAATACAATCTATCATTGAGTCAAATGCTGTCTGACATTTTTCATAATTCTTAGTCCATTATTTACACTGAATTGTCGGCGGATTTTTCCGTTATTTCCTGATCACGACAAGGAACTAACAGCGGATGTGACTGGTAGGCAAGGAATGATCACTTCTCCACGGCACCTGATCTAATCTCTGTTGCTTTGGAGGTCAGTGTTTTTTTTTCTGCACCAATCTTGTATTTTAAATGGACAATTGAGCTTGAATACTGTTTTTATCTCCATATATTTCATCCTTGTACTTTTTGTTAATAACCATGTATGTAATCGCATAAGCGTTATAAAAACGACTGGATTTAAAAGGGTAATAGATGTCAAGCACCACTGGATACCTACTTGATACTGAATTGTATTGACATGAAACACAAAATATTAAGAAAAATATGAACAAAGACTTAATGGAAAGCCATGAAGGGACACGTCGATTTTTCAAAAAAGTAAAAATTAATTTGAGATCTCGAATTACACAATCCGTTCCCACGAATTATCAAATCGTTCTCTCGGTTTATAATTCGAGATCTCGAATTACACAATCCGATCCCACGGATTACTAATTCGTTCCCTCGATTTTTAATTCGAGATCTCAAATTACACAATCCGATCCCACGGATTACCAATTCGTTCCCTCGATTTATGATTCGTGATCTCAAATAACACAATCCGATCCCACGGATTAATAATTCGAGATCTCGATTTGTAACATCAGTCTAATGATTTTGGCAATCCGTGCTCGCGAATTTTATTACATGTATATATGGATTTGAGTCATGTTCATGTTATTTTCTCATTTTGGACCGTAATATGTAATAAAAGGTAGGATGTAAACAACTACAATATTCTATTCATTAAACACGTATTGCCATATCCGATATGTACAGATAGCTGATATTAATGAAATCATGAGAAGGGTTTACATTCCGAGGGAAGGAATTGTTTAAACTGAGAGAATGAATTACAATCCGAGATAACGGATTGTGTAATTTGAGGGAATCCGAGATAACAGATTGTGTTATTTGAGGGAACGAATTGATAATCTGTGAGAACGAATTGATAATCCATGGGAACGGATTGTGTATTTCGAGATCTCGAATTATAAATCGAGGGAACGAATTGCAAATCTGTGGGAACGGATTGTGTAATTCGAGATCTCAAATTAATTTTTTACTTTTTTGAAAAATCGACGTGTCCTTTCATGGCTTTCGTATAATGGGGACTCAAGGTTAATTTATATATTTTATATTTTCTTACTTTTATACAAGAGCTAACAGGAATAATTTACAAATCTTAGAAATTTTCAAATTATCTGTTTTCTATAATTTAAAATAAGAATTGTTTTTATCCAGAATAAATTCAGGGAAGAGAGTACGTCTCTGTTATCACATACATAATGATATGAGAGTATATACAACGCATATCTTTGTTTCAATTTTTATATCAACTACGAAACTTTGGTCAGTAATAGCAATACAATCGCAGTGCTTTCATGAAATTGATGCATTAATATTAAGGAGATTCAGCTTATACGTGCTATCTAAGAAAACTGGCTTCTTTTATATCTTGGTTTCATTGCTTATAACCTCTGGTTTCAGTTATCATTGAACTATGATTATCATAATTTATATAATTAATAATAGCATAAACCATCTCTCATTCAAGTATGTAAGAATCCCTGTAACTTCTAGAGCTTTACTTATCCAGTTCATACAGAAGCACGTTTTACTCTACATTTTTATGTTTGTTGCACAATATGTAGGTGATAGAGGAATATTACTCAGTAAATAAGGAAAAGCTGACATTTGAAAACTGAAGTCATCTCGTTTTTCACACATTTAATCGTTAGCTGACCCTTATTGTCTAAAGTCGGTAAAACATCTTAAGAGGAAATAGATGTGATACAATGTGTCTTGTCTCTTTTTTTCAAGTTCACTTGGTTATATAAGATGTATTGAGTCAACATATTGGTGGAAAAACATTTCAACTCTTTAATTACCTATAAATCGTCAATGTAGTCGAGTTCAAGATCACAGCCAGTGTTTTCTTCCTTTCATGTAGGACATTTTAACATAAATTCTGCTCTATAGGGATATTAAAGCGGGTTTTCTTTAAAAAAAAAATACATATATAAATCCAAGAAAGACATTAAATAAAGTAAAAAAGGATATGAAATTATTAATAGATAGTCAAAAACATAATACATGTATGGAATGACTTTCCCCATTTTATTTATTTACTAGCATTTTATTTTTTGTGGATAGGATTAATTGCTTTTTAGTTTTTTTCCCCTAATTCTAGTTAACAAGTATGTATTTTGATAGCAGTTCGTCCGCATTTAGTCAAAATTTAGCCAGTGTATAGAGATTTCACTAAGAGATGTAGGTTTTGCATACGTCTCAATCCAAATTACGTATACTATAATTTATTTGTTCATAAACTTGAGGCATATATGGCAGCGAGATAGGCTCCTATCCTTCTTTGCTAATTACGCTTTAATGTTAACTTAAATAAGAAAATAGTTCTATAGGCTTATAATTGGTTTGAAACAAGTCAGTTAAAATACGACCAATGATACATTTGTTTGCTACAAAGCAATTCATACTCTAACGACCATAGAATTTACGAACTGCGTACTTTAAACGAGGTTTTTGAAATCCCTATGGCATCAACTTATTGGTAGGAAGCTTGCCTCGGTTAAAACATTTCCCTATTGAATATCGAATAGGTAAGGAGATATGAACACATGTGCAGGTCCTAGAAGGGTATTACTACATAATTCTTTTTAAAAGTTGACGGTGAAAAAATTGAAGTCATATCGTTTGTCATACAATTTAGTTGTGAGTCGGTCCTTGTCAGTAAACATTCAAATAGGAATCAAACGTGGAGGACCCTGTGGTTTCTTTTTTCGAAGTTCACTTGGATATATTGGATCGACATATGACTGATAGTAACTATTGTTCATTGCTTATACATCATCTGTAGTATATCAATTTATCGACTTGAAGACCATAGTGCTTTTTACTTCACGTGTAAAAGTTAAAATCGTAAAAATACTGTTTCCGGGGAATGTAAAAACAAGTAAGCCAGTAGAGAAGCCCAATAAGTGCCCATCGGGACTCTTACAATTTTTTGGATGGGATCTGCAATTCTGCATATGACGTAATAAATGTCTTGTAGCAAGTTAAATTCAAAGTCTGGTTAATATGGTATAATTGGGTCAAATTAAAAGGTTTAAGTTAAATTTTTGAATGGAAATTTAAATCAACCTTCAATCTTCAGTCTTAAATAAAGGCAACTAAAAGCACGTTCTGCATCCCTTTTCAATAAATTTATCGATTTTACTTTGTTTGTTTTATACGATTGATATTTATTTTGTATATACATCTTTTCGATAACTGAGATTTCTCAGAAATCATTCTGTCAATAATGTTTTTTATATTATTTTCTAAAATGTATTAATCGCATTTTGTCAATGTTCTAAGATACAGTTCTAAGCATAGCTCAGGGGATTAGAAGATGAAAATATATCAACGAAGTCATTACATCAGGAAAAAAAAAACTAATTAAAACTGGATATTTATATTCTATTTATATCTATGGAATCTCGGTCGGGTAAACAACTTTGCATTAACTGAGTTTTACGGAAGTCACTCTGACAATCATCAATCTAAACTTCCTCATTCCTCTTATCTCGTTTTGTTTCCAAGATACCAAACTCTGAGAAAACCCTTTTGCAGTGAAAGCTGTAAATTACCTGCAATTAAAACGCAAGAAAAAAATGTCAAAACCACGAAAAGATTGATGATCTTGGGAAGAAATTGTCAATTCCGAGCTTTGTATCAATAACGTCCTTGTCATACTGAAGATGTCGATAAACGTTACCGCAAACATACAATTGTCTGTTTTATTTAATCTGTACCTTTTTGTGCATATATTATTAAAAAGAGTTTTAATAACCAGAGATTAAAGAATTGTCACGGGGATTTATTATGATTTACTATATTTTGACAAAATTTGATTGGTAAAAATAAGAGAGGCGATGAGTGCATTTAGGACATATTAAATGTTACATTAACATTGGGTATGATATAAATGCACTGCATCTAGACTGGACTTTGATAGAACATGCATCTAATGAAGGTATTTGTTCAAGTCACATCAAAATGAGAAATAATTTTATTTCTATGTCTTTAAAACACTTCCTTACCGATTTAGCAGATATTGGTAAACGTGGTTATAGAAGTAAGAGCAAGATAAATATTTCGGGATCATTTTGCAGAAAAATCTTGATTTTGTATTGGTATTTCCTGAATGTGATTTGGTCTTTGAATAAACTGTTGGTTTTTTTTTAATCTGCGCCTTTTGCTTAATCCGTAGAAGTTAAAAAAAATTTCTATTATTTCAAATGAGGTGATACCTGAACAAAACATGCAAAGTTCCTATACCTTTAATTCATTTAATATATGTTTGAGTTTTGTATTACGGGTAACGTTCTCATATTGTGTTCTCGAGGCATATTGTCATTAACCGAAGGAAGTTTATTTTTACGTATACTGAGATTATTAGAATTTGCGAAATAACTTTACTTTAAAGACTTGATTTAAATGACTTTTGATTCATGTTCTATTTACACTTCTATAATCAAGAACACTTTTTTTCAAAATTCTTAAATCACTAAAATCTTTTTAGCAGGATCGATCGCCATACTATTTTAGATATTCGCATTCTTTTTTTCAAACACTTTAAAAAGTTTCAATATATAGGTACAAATAACTAAAGATGCAGGTGTGTGCTAATCTGGTGTCAGGGACGTTACTTTAATCAACATAGGTATCTTCTGAAACCGTTGACAGAAATCTGATCATGAATAGGTTCTGTAAAGTAATCTATGTTAGGTTGCGAGAAAACCGATAGCCAAAACTTTTTACCTCTTAATTGCATGACGCCACAAGTGTCAGACGGGTAAAAGATTAATATATATAGCAAGAAACATTGTGTTAAAAAGCCAAATTTTATGCCAACAAATTTCATCAAAATTGTTAACTTATATCTTAACAACAACAACTGTTAGCTGAAGGAATAAGTAATTATGTTACTGATACAAAGTGTTGATGGGTCTACTTTCTTTCTTTCATATAAATATCAGATGTATTTCTTTATTACATGCAGCTTTTAATTCCATTGGTTTACCTTAACGGACATTTCTGTGTAACCTTTTTCTTTTGATTTTCTATGTGAGTGGAAAACTCCACCTGTCTTTCATGAAAGTGCACAGTGCGAGTTAGTCAATTGTCACGAGGAAATCAGAATTTATGTCTATAACGTATAAACTATTTTTTTTACACAACAATTCCTCACAATTACAATGTAAGACTTTTTGATACATTAGGCAAGAGCGTCTTCAAAAAACGGATTCGGAAATTTTCACATCATGTGATTCGACATCAGCAATATAACTTCGTTGTAAACAAGTCTGATTTTACTCTGATTTTACACACTTGAAAATGAAGTTGATATTAAAAAGTTGCTGAAGTTACTCTATTGACATTTATATATTCTTTGAAGCCCAAGTTTTCCAACAAACAGTTGGAATTTCAATGAGCCCTTATTGTGCCCATTTATTACTTGACCTGTTTTTATATTTCTATGTAGAATATTATCAAAAATAAAGAATTCTTCATCTGTCGATACTGCCAGTATTTGCTATTTAGTTTGACTAGTTTTTTACGGATTTCGTTCTCGTGCGGGGGTGATTGATATGTGATGTAGAACGGTAGTTCCTCTCCACACTCCTTCTTCGCCTTTTGTTGTTTCAATATTTCGTCTTTGTACTCGATTCTCATGAGCCTTCCGGTGATGGTGCGTGGCATTCCGTTTGGCTTTACCTCTCCGGCGTTTCTATGGATGTTTGAAAACTCAACGCCCTCTACACATAGATGCTCACTTCTACATGAGAAGAAAAAAAACACTTGTTGTGGTCTTCAATTCAATTTTAAGAAATATTGTTTTGTTTATAAGCAATAGTTATTTCATTCAAATGTCGACTTAATATATCCAATTGAAAGTAATATAAAAGACACCATATTCTGCCACACTTAATTCATATTTGCATGTTTATACTGACTGTGTGCGATAAGAGCCAGCACAATAACTAAATTATATGACAAACAAGATGACGTCAGCTTCCATCGCCATCTTGTTTTATTTTAACAACGTATTCGCTACACCAAGATCTTGTTCTGAGTACTTTCAGTTTTAAAGCGAGGCATGCTGCTCACTGATACTTTGATGATTCAGAGATGTCAACAATTTCGTTTAATTTGGCATTTCGTAAATTCTATGATCGTTATAATGACCTTGTGAGCATATAACCTAACATTAGGTTGTATTTTGGCTGAATTGTTTTATACCAATTGTAAGGTCTTTGCTTTTGTAAGGCATTTGACTACGGAATGATCATTGCATAGAACTCACGGCGGGTTTGGCCGAACGGTGCATTTGACTATTGCTTTTCCAGTGCACCCAATTCCATCTTTGTAATTTTCAAAGGTCCGTGTTCAATGTCCTCACATATGTCTTGTTTTTTTATTAATTTTTTTTAAGGTCAATCACTTAACGTTATAGTCACCTTTTACATTGAATTCATTTAAATGGAGTTATTTATCCAGTCTATTGAAATGGCTTTTTTTTTTTTGCTTTAAAGCAAATTTGATAATGAAATTACGATAAAACTATTTTTCAGTAAAATGATTTTTCATTTTTCCTCTCTTATTCATTAAATATGGATAGAAATCTACATTGTCACGAAACATTATATTATAAAAATTGATTGCTTATGTCCTGCCTAACTATAAAAAAAATACAAGCATTTGTATAATTTCCTCACTTTGGCTCGAAACATTTTTTTTGGGGGGGGGGGGTGTTATGTTTTACAGTTATTGAAAAGTTGTTCTAACAATTATCTACGTACTGGTAGAGACTTTGGGATTTTGCTGTAATGAACAAGCTTAGATAAATTTATCGCAGATTATTTATAAGAGCATATTCATTAGAATAATTTGCTACTTTATGTAATACAATTACACATAATAAGTTTTAATTTCTAGCTAATATTGCATATCGAAGCACTGTAGTCTATGAACAACATAATTATAAAGAATTAATCATTTTATCCGAATAAGTAATTGGGAACCATTTCAACTCGTTTCATGAAAAAAAATATAAAAGCATGCAATATAGATATCTGTACCTATTATGAAAAAAAGAAATGTCATCTTGCGAAAGCTTAATTATGTCATTGTCGACTATAATAACCAGGAATAAGGATTATTATTTAAGATAAGGCTTATCTTTTTTTTTTATTAAAAGAATGCGAAAGCAATGTTAGCAATGTTAGCTTGTCAGACTGTATTATTTTAAACCTAAGCACATGTTTAAAAATCCCCGCAATACATCTTTTCCCTCGATATTTTTGTGATGGATAAGCATTTTTTTCATAATTATATAGACGGTTATGGTAGCGCTTGTTCTGTGATTGGAAGGTCCGAATCACGACTGCGACTGACTTTAGTCGATAAAAAATACTCAATGGCCCTCTGTGCCCAGTAAAGGCCTACATGTATCTTTGAAGCTCTTTGTCTATATATGGTGACGTATCTATGTGAGTGAAAAATTATCAAACGATACGTAAAATAACTTTCTATTAATAATTCATTAACCACTTTAATGCTAATTTTCATGCATTTTAAAAGACCTTTCAGTTCCCAATAAAAACACAAAAGAGTTGAAATAAACCTGAGAAAATCTTAATAAAATCAGTATTCGTTGAATGCAAATGAATATGCATATAGTGTAGGCTTTAACGCCGGACTTTGTTCTTTTTATTTTCCCAATACTTATGATAGTAATCTGAACTAAAAAATGAACATGTATTAGCAAAAAAAAAAATCAAAAAGCAACACTAGGTAAGAAAACAATATTTTTCAATACTCCGTAGACACTGAGTGAAACAAATCATTTCTCAAAATAAATTTAAATTCAGGCTTTTTGACATTTTAAACATTAAAAGCAAAAATAGAAATGGAAAATAAATTTGCTTAGCTTATCATTTAGTCATTTAGCAAAGTCAAGTTGTAAAAACATTTTGGTCCTACGTATATAAGTACTTCAACTTCGAAGTTAATTTTAAAAAGATCTTTGAGTTTCTGACTATGAAAATATCTATATAGTTTTTGGAGATCAAATCTTTTCAACAATGTTTCGAAATTCCAAAGAGTATTAATTACGCCTTATGTCAGCAGACACATTTTTTAATTTATATGAAGCATATCGACGATGTTTTAAAATTTAACAACATTCCTATGTTGGTTCGATGATCTCTTTGAAACAAATAAAGTATACTACATAGTCTGAAATATCTGTTTCATGTCAAGATATTTAACTAGAAAAACGATGGTAATAGTAACATAAGAACCAAACTTTATGATAAATGGGATGACTTCCTCTTTTCTGTCGTCAATTTTCCTTCTTTTTTTATTAATATTACATATATCCTGCTTATCGAAATTATGTTTCCTAGTTAATTCGATATGCAAGAGCATGCTTTTCGTAAGAAAAATTTAAAATTATCTAAAACAACGACAATTACGATCTAATGAGAATCTTCAAAAGCAAGCAAACGTATTCTTCTTCTCGGTTTATTTATTAAGATTGCTCATACTTAAGGTTGTATTCATTAATTGAATATTGTTAAAATTATCTTTGTTGCTTTTTTTTTATTCATTTACTTATTTTAATGTTATTATTGATATTTGTTTATTTTTGGCCTTTACATTTCTGCTTATTTTCAATGCTGATCGTTCAGAAAGTTTTACCAAATTGACATTGAGATGAAATATTTTTAAGCGGACTTGCTTTCTATTTTAATATTTCTTCAATTAGGGCAGACACATGTACATGTAATTTAAAGCTTAAGACTACTCCTAAATAGACACCGTCACACGGGTATATTAAACCCTCCATTTCGTTACATCCGATTGTACACTTGAAACTCGTCGCCTACATGTTGTATTCCTTTTGTGGTTTTAGATTCTGTGGGTTTATTCTTTTATGATTTTTTTTAAATTAAAGTACCTTCCCTCTACAGAGATTACCAGAATGAACTCCAAAAAAAACATCGTCTTCCTACTTGGCATATAATGTGATGAATCATTCACAATTCTTACAATGATTTTTTAGGAGATGCTGACATACATGCGTCTGTTTTCACTCATTTTAAGGAAACGTCGTCTTCAGATACATTGCTATTAGCTTTTATTGATATTTATTTGGTTGTTGTGGTTTCTCTCTGCATTTTTTCTTCTAAAACAAATAAACATCTATTAAACGGCCATTCAGCCTGGTGTAAAGATTGCACATCTTGATTTCCCATGTCTAACAATAACATGTCTTGATAAAATAACTGTCTAAATGAAATATATGGAGATAACGAATAGTACTAAAGTTCACAAAGTAGAAGCAGAACAAAAACGGACCTCCAAAACATCAGAGGTGGGATCAGGTGCCATGGAGGACAAATGTCAATCTTTCAAATACTTTTTTAAATGCTTTGTAATAATGCATATTTTAGTCATTGTTTCTCGTGGGTTAAAAATCATTTACAATTATATATCACAGTTTTCTTCTTTTTTCCTTTTTTTATATACAGAATATATTAAGTATCTTCAACTTTTCTATCATTTTATATTACAAAAAATTCCTCACAACTGCTGATAAACTTAACGCTGTATTTTGTCATAGTTTGTGTATTTGGAATCTTCGAAAATCCAGTTTTGTTAATAGTATAGGGAGACGAGTTGTTAAGGCTACCTATGACAGTGACATATCAAGTAATGTGAGTTCTTCAGCTGAAATTGATTTATCATGAAGCTGCAATGACGTCATTTTAATCTTCTGAAATGCTCAACTCCATAAATGTCTTTGCAGTAATTAAAGAAGTGGCTTTTTTTTAGATTAAAAAATAAATCAAATTTCCACTACAGGCCTTGCAAGTTCTTATATTTCCTAATAATAAATTCTTTTTTCTATATCTTTGATTAAATTTTAACTGAACCAAGACAGCATTGTCGTCATACATATTTTTTTTTACCATGATAGATCTATTTATAAATAATATTGAGCACTTCTGTAATCGTTTTAACCTTTTGGCATGCATGGTGTCAAATATTGGTGAAACTTTGCTCATTATTAATTTTTGACACCAGAAATATAAATCAATAAAAATAAATGTCTTTTTGTGTCCTGATTGACATGGTAACAGAAGAAAATTTTATTAAAAATTCGATTATCAGTACGGTCAATTTTTATAAGTTTTAATAGAAAATACCACAAATGCATTTAACATTTAGCCTAGTTTCCATTCCCTGATGTTTAAATCTTTTTGGAAAAGGTGATAATCATGTCAAAGGCAAATCCTATGATCGATAGTGACCTTCATGGCTTGTCAGCAATTACAATCTATCATTAAGTCGAATGCTTATCGACCCTTTTTATTCAACTTGTCAGGCCATCATTTACTCACTAAATTGTCTACGGATTTCCCCGTTGGTCCGATGATGACAACACGACACAAAAAAAAACACGAGTGATTGGTTGACATGGGATGCTTACTCATCCATGGCACCTGATCCCACTTCTGAATTTTTTCAGAGGACTGTGTTTGCTCTGATCCAATTTGGTAATGCTTAAATGGACTTCTGAGATTGATATCCGGTTGCTATTTCCGTGTATTACAGAAGCCATTTATATATTTAATGACTATATATTTACTTTGCATATGTCTATGTCTTTTTCTTATTCCTATGAATAAAATAGATGAAGATAATCAACAAATGTTGATTTATTACTTTTAGCATTCAACTTTCAATAAAAAATAATGGAAATTCTTCTCATTTTATTCTAAGGAAACTTGAGTCACAACACTTCAATTAAAAATTGAAGTGAATAAATATTATAACATTGAGGAAAGTGCCGTATGACCTTAAAAACTTATTAACAGCACACTAAAAGCGTCTGTGTAATAGGGAGGCGCACGACCCGTGTCAGAGAATTGAGAATAATGGAAACTGACAGATAAGCTTTTTAAGAAGAAGGACTCAGTTCAAAGTGGAGACAATTTAATTTTCAAACAATATTTTATTATTGTGAAACTTTTTGGCATGAAAAACCAAAACATGAAGTACTTTCACTTTCCTGTTTGACTTATATGTATTTCCTGTTTAGTTAAAGCATCAATGCATTCGAGCATCTGACAAAAAAGGCATGTCTTATCACAGACAGACGTGTTGATTTTAAGTAATACTATATAGTAAGCAAAAATTTGCAAATAGTGAGATGACAATTGAATAACCTTTCATTTAAGGATATATTCAGATGAAAAACAGAGTCCCATATCCTGACTCTAGATATCTGATGACGGTTTATAGCACTGATAGATAAACATGCAACATTTCTAGGGCTCATTTTAAAAAGAGGAAGTATGAACAAGAGATGTGATGAAAGGGGAATAATCTTGAGTAGGTTTTATCAAGACATCGCCATAGTTCTAAGCACCCAAGTACACAAAACTAATTAAACCTCTTGATTCCTCGTCATTCATTACCTGGTTCATTACATTACATTTGATAATCTCTGAATTACTTAAATTGACAAACATAAATTTCCTTGAATATGAATGGCTGCAACAGTATAGAATACCTTTCTGTGTCAAATTACAGAAAAACAAATTTGTAAGCAGATTATTTTTTATTATTTAAATTTTAGAAGTACCAACTAATATGAGACTTATAAATCAGTTCTAGTTCTGTGTGATAAGATTGTTGCTGTAAAGAAAAGAAATTTGAAAGGCAATATATATGTCCAGATGTCTAATAATCCACAATATCAAATCTGTAGGGTTAGTAAGGATTTATTTTTGATGAAAAACAATCCAGTAGGTGCTCTAATTTTAAAATGTCATCAGACGGGGTGCCGAACTAACTTATCATTTTGTATAGATAACATATTTTGTTGTTGAAATCAGAAAAAATAAAAATTCTCACAAAGCACATCTTTTCGCGAATCTGAGCACACAACTTAAACAAACTTTTAGCCGAATGTAAAATCTTGCATTGTTAACAATGCTGTTTTAGAATACATGCTTACACGTTAATTTTATAATCCTAATGTAGCTCTAACTGACCTTGGTAGTTCGTTTCTTTGTTAAGCAGCCCCCTTTCTTGTTTTAATTATCTACTCTTGAGAAAAATTTGATCATCGTCATGTTTTGTTATTGTTGATAATTAAAGTGTGTTTTTTCTTAGAAAGAGATATCTTGAAATAAAATAGAAATTATATCAAAATACAACAAGAGCATGCTCTACGTAAGTTCCATTTCTAAAACCAGGTAAATTATTGACAAACAAGTTGATGAAACAAGAATATCAGCAGTCTCGTTCAAAGTCATTTCGTAAGTTCTGTGGTCGATACAATGACCTTGTCAGCAAGTACAATTATATATCATTGAGTCAAATACTGATTGAAGTTTATAATACTAATTGTTAGTCCTTTATCTAAACACTGCATTGACGAACAAATTTTTCCGGGTTTTTTTTTTGTGTGACCGCTTGGCAGGGTATGCTCACTCCTCCTTTGGCACCTGATCCTACCTCTCATGTATCGGAGGTCTGTGCTTGCTCTGCTCCTAATGTGTATTGTTTTATGGAGTTTTGTCTGACTGACGGTTTTCATTTCAATTGTTAGTCCATTATTTATACACTGAATTGACGACGGATTTTCCCGTTATTTCCCGATCATGACAAGTAGCACACGGCGGGCGTTACAGGTCGGAAGGGGCTGATCGCTCCTCAATGGCACCTGATCCCACCTCCGATGTTTTGTAGGTCCGTGTTTGTTCTGCTCCTGTTTTGTATTGTTTTATGGACTTTTGATCTTGAATACTTTTCTTTACACGTGGTACATGTTTTGATCGGTTATATTTATTGTGTTAATATCATTTATGCCTCCTTTGAGAAATATCAGCCTGATAGTGCAGTAAAAAATAACCAAACACAGATATGCTTTTTTGTCGATTATGTCATTTAATAGAATGACATATAGTAAAATATGTATAACAAACCATTAACGTGGATCATCTATTTTAAACAATACAGGATAAAGCATGTACAAAGGTGAAAGGTACAACTGTGACCCCCCTCCCCTGAGACTAACTAGAAATTTACATACATAAAGGTATCAGAGTGCATGTACATATGCATAAAATAAAACAAAAAAGATTAAGCCTTGGAGGCGTCCAAACAATTGCGTCAGTCTAAGAAACGTATTACAAGCTATTAGAAAAATCCCAATTTTGACTAGAATGCAAATGTTTTATTCGTTTTATTATGGTTCGTAATCTTTACTGTTTTAAGAACTGAAAGGAAAATTCTAGTACTTAAATCACATAATTATTGAAAAAAAGTTTCATCAATATTTTCAAAGCTCTGTCATCTATAAGTTATCAATCGAAAAATACATTTCAGCAGGTGCTACAAAATATCAACTCAATCAGAGCATTGATTCTATTTTGTCATTCATTCAAATTAAATTTGGAGATACAATCATGGAAAAAAAAAGAATCCAGGAAAGAATACTTCGAGGACACTCACTGAGCACATTGTTCCGCGAATATTTCGGTTATTTTAAGTATCCACTCTTGAAAAGAAATTATCTTTATTAAACACACTGAACAGTTTATATCTGTTTGTGCAAAGTGTTGCTATTTTAAATCTGGGTTGAAAAATTCTTGCAGTTCAAAATATTATTACTCAGTATCATGATCCTTATGATTTAATGTCTCTCGTTGTTTTCTACAGTGATGCTCAAGACTTACCTAATGTTTCATTTAAAAACTCGTATCTTTAAAGTTGTTGATTATCATATTTTTCTTCGCTTATTCTTTACCTATATAAATCTTTGCAAATGGTCATTTAATTGTCTTCTGAAGCAGAATATCCCTATGGGATATCTTGGTCACATTTCTGATTATATTGAACGTAAGTCGTCCCAAAACTTTCGTCCTGCTTTATTTAATGGTCAATCGAGGTAAATCGCAAATGTCAAGAAAATTTTAAATACTTAAAAAGATATTGGACACCGGAATAAATTGTCAATTTTAAATTATACTGAAATGTTAGTTTCCAGAAAATTAAAAAAAAAATTCTGTTTGCCTCTTCCACAGAAACTTTGAAAAAAATTACATATGAATTTAACTAAAATCCGAGGATGAAAATTGGAATTTATTCACATAAGAACAGCCAAGAAACAAAAAAAAAAATGAACGAAAGTGGAAATTAAACATCGAATCTGTTTTTAACTGTAAACTTTTTGATGTCGAAAATTATTTTAAAAGAAATATTCAAAACTTGAAAATCATCCTGATTCAGACAAAAAGGAAAAGAGCAATTGCCAAATAACGTTGATTATATCTTTCTTGTATTATTTTACACAGAAAATTAACATAAACAAATCGGGCCATTTCTCTATAACAAAAAATAAGTGGTCATTAAATCTTGATAAATGTGGTTTTAGATAATAATTTTGTGTCACGAGATCTTGTAACTGACAGGCAGACATTCAAGTCAAGATTGATTTTTACTGTTGAGGGAAACAAAATATAAATTTAAAAAATTGTATGTTATCAGTTTGCTTGATACAGCAACTTGTTATCCACTTCCTCCAGTCTGACGGAAGTTTACACTGCATCTTATCATATGATTTTATCTTTTGTTGTTGTATTTTTGAAGAAATTTTAAGATGAAAACAACAGCTTAACAGACTTGTCAGCTTGATCTTGATTCCGATATTTTAAAAGCTTATGAAAGATATGGAGATAATGAACAGTATCCATTGAGTCAAATGCTGACTGACTTTTTTAGTACCAATTGTTAGTCCTTTGTTTACACACTGCATTTACGACGGATTTTCTCGCTATTTCCCGATCATGACAAGGAGCATATGGCGGGTGTGACCGGTCGGTAGGGGATGCTCTCTCCTCCAAGGCACCTGATCCCACCTCTGATGTTTTGGAAGTCCGTGTTTGCTGTGAACCTATTTTGTATTGTTTTATGGACTTTGATATTGAATACTGTTCGTTATTCCCATATGTTTCATTCAAGCTCAAAACTCCATTTCCTTCTTTTTTTATTAATATTACATATATCCTGCTTATCGAAATTATGTTTCCTAGTTAATTCGATATGCAAGAGCATGCTTTTCGTAAGAAAAATTTTTGAAATGAGGCGGGATATTGAAAAAAAGACGTGGAAGAGATATCAACAGTCTCGCTCAAAGAGAACATTTCGTAAAGTCTCGATTAGATATAATGGCCTTGTCAGAATTTACATCATTAAGTCGAATGTTGTCTGAGGTGTTTAAAACAAAATGAAAGCCTACTTTTCACTCCGAAATATCTTCGGTCGGATTTTCCGATCACTCGATCATATACAAGGATCAACGGGGTGGATTACCAGTCGACAGGGGAATGCTTAGTACTTTAAGGCACCTCATCTCACCTCTGATGTTGTTAGAGCTCTGTTTTAAATCTGCTCCAAATTTGTATTGTTTAATTAACTTTTGAGCTTAATTACTGTTATTGGCTTCATATTTTATCCATTTTTTTCACTTGAATAAGTTCAAAGATGTTGTACTGTGTATAGTAACAAGTTTGTCAAATGTTGACTATCGAATACAAAAAAAAAATCAAAGTTTCAAAGTTTACAGGTTTTGTTTTAAGGGGTAAAATTTAAACTATCGAAAAATATTTACGAACCAATAATTTCTATATTGAAGTGATTATATACAATTAAAAATTTATATGATGTTAGATTAGACATTGGCAATATATTTGACTAATTTACATGAATCAAAGCCTCTGTACATTACTTTTTTCTGGACTTTGGATCTCTTAAGAGACATTTGGGTAGTATGATGAAACCTTGTGACTAACATAAAGTGAGATCTGCCAGACAAACCACGTGGTTCAAGACTCGTAAATTTTCCTGACAGAAAGAATGACGTAAATAAGAGATGCGTTATTGATTTCAAGGCTTAATCCGAACCAGGCACTGACAGAAACATACATTAAAGTGCCAAAAGCTCTAAGTCTTACATTAAGAAAAATCAGTTTACGTAATATCGACATCTTAAGCACTCTTAAATGGTGTCCATGTGAGGTCGGAACACTGCTCATTGATATATCAACCCATATTAACCAGCATTCAATTTAATAAATTTGACTTCTCCAAGACCTGTCTATAATAGTGCGTGGGTCCTTTGCTTGACCTCTTGTAAATGACCTTAATCTTTCAAAGAATTGACAACTATGTTAAATGTAATTCAAGTAGAAATACCAAATTTATTGTTTTTCAATGGAAAAAAAATTAATTCCAGCTTAAGATTAAAGAAGACAAATGATTGTGTGTGTCGCAAAATAAAGTTCCAGCAACAATAAATTGGCGGCATACCATAGTCCATACATTCGTCTCCTTTAAATTTTAATGAAAAAGGCAACAACGGTTTAATAAGCAGTTTCTTGTAAATTTTTCCCCATAAAACTTTGTACCCGTTGTCAAAGAGGGTCTGGAATGGTTTTCAATCAACCGTGACGATGGCGTTAACGCGAAACAGAGCCATGTTACGAGCGGGTTATGCGTCCTGCCATCTCTTAAATCGCCACCTTACTACCACAAAAAAAGCAATTTATACAGTAGAAGATTATAATCATTACATTCATACAAAATTTGAAAGAAAACAAGTCCATAGTTTGATCTTTTGAGCCAGTCAACTTACTGATTTATTCCTCTCACTGGCGCATGCGCGCGCCGTTTGACTAATGTTTTTGGGTGATTACACATGCCAAATATAGCAAGGATCTGAAAGATAAATACTCTAATGAAATTCCATGCAAAGGAGAAATAAGGCTCTGACAGATGCACGGGAGAGACTTTGAAGATAATGAGAGTTTTCGATTTTCACTTTTGGGGGGTATCGTCATTTGAACTTCAGTAACTCATGAATTATTAGACAAAATCAAATGAGAATTTGGTTACATCTTTTTGAAAGATGATTTTAAAAGTTAGATATAAAAACTAAAACATATTTTAAGAAAAACAAATTTAATTCACCTCAAAAGTTTACCCTGCGTTTCTTTTTCCTTTCAGTATATATATATATATTTATGGTAGTTCAAATTCAATTTGGTTCTTTGGGATATCAAAAATATTCAAAACTGACGTTTGGTTTTGAAGAATTTCTTCCTTATAAAGGATACTATGAGTATTGGTTGCCTTACCACATATAAAGTGTGTCCAATTTTCAAAAAAATCTTCCCATAACGGACCAACTTTCGAAAGTTTGCATTTGATTCTGTACTCATAAGAAACAGAATATATCGTGTATTCACCAGCTTAAAGCAGGTTGTTACAATACCTTAAGAACTTTCAGAATACTTTTCGACAACATAATATCTCCACCACCACTGCCACACAAAGAATTTTATGACATGTCTGGAAGTTTATCAGATATCCACATTGACAATACTTCCGGCAACTTGATACCAGAATTAAGGAACTAGAAAGAGAAGTGTAGATAGATATACCTTTTTTGGTTTTGGAAAGGAAAAACAAAAAAACTTTTTTAATTATACATCCCTAATGCAGATGAAAATAGAAAAGGGTTGTTATTGCTCAGAATGATGAATATAACTTTTATTTCTGTTATCTCTCCCGCTTTGATGTAAGGGTGAAGCAAATTCTTAAACTCTCTGAAAATATACCGGTAGTCAATTATTGTAAAGGGTCAACAAATAACTGAATCGTATGACAAACTAGATGATTTCAACTTTTCCATCATCAGCCTTTCCAATTAATGTAGTAATAGTTCGCTTTCACCTGCTTATGAAGTTTATGTCTTCCTACTTATTTGCCATACAAAAACATGATCTGAGTACTATCGATTATTGAACAGAAGCAGACTACTCACACATAAGTTAATACTGCAGGGATTTCAAGAACCTGTGTTAAAATCAGAATTTTGTAAATTCTATGATCGTCATAATGACCTTATAAGTATATATGACTTAACACTAGGTCTTATGTTTTTGTACTAAACTACAGAATGTACCGTCTATTTGATATATTATTATTAATACATTTGGACTAACGTCGGGTGTGACCTGGCAGTAGGTGATACTTACCTCTCCAATGCACCTGATCCCACCAATATCTGTATTGTTTAAGTGTTTATGCAATCGATCATTTTCATTTGCTTCACCTTTTTATCATTGAAGTACTAAAAATCGACTTCTGCGACAACGGTAGAAGACTATTTTTATTTTAACTTTTTTTTGTAAATTCGTTTCAATAAACTTCCTCAAACTGAATAATAATAATACATGCATTATACATTCCCAGTTTATCAGCTTCTGACAGAGCGGGTTTTTTATTCTTTTTTTAATGCGTTCATATTATTTGAGAATAGTTTAGGCTATTATGTTTATAATTATTCTCAATCCACATGCATTATATTACAAAACATTTTAAGGGTTGTAGAAAAACCAACAACTTCCTAATTGATGCACTTGTGACAAAGGAAAAACATTTTTTTTTAATTATGTAAGCATGCAGCAATAAACAAAAACAAATATTTCATCTCCTACGGAGTACTAGACGATTAAAAGGGCGTTGTTGTAGTCCCAATGAGTAAAGAAAATATCCTAAACTTTATCAAATTAAGATATGTAAATAGGGACTAAATACCAGACATATTTACCACTTTGAAAAAAACACTGATGAAATAAGATATTTTTGATCTAAGAACATGTAGTTTAACTTTTGTACATACTTCAAATTAAGGTGTAATATCTCTGATAAGAAGTGAAAATGATGCAATTTGGAGCAGAGAGATATTTCACCATAAGATTCGATTCTTCGATTTTTTATCAGTCGGGGGTTAACTTATACCCCATGTTCCAATGTGTTACCCAAGAAAGATTTGAAGCACATGCGACTTTTCCATGAAAAGTAACTTTGACCAGATATGTTTTTGCAGCAACAATTAACTCAAGTTTTTAATCTATTGCAGGGTCTCGATAGTAATGGTCATTTTACAATCGTGTGACAGCTGGACAGACAGAAAAAAACAATTATCCTGAAGGCAGCATTTCTTTTTTACTTTGGCAGTAACAATTTTTTTCTTTTAATTACTGGTAAGGTTTTGATATTTTGATGAAACAAAATCAAATAAACGATCGCGATCAATTCACTTTATTTTACATCATTTTATATACTGCGTATTTGAATAATTGTAAGTGTTAGTTTAGAAATGCACAAAAATACGATCATGTGTTAGAAATAGTGCTTAGATTTAAATAAAATAAATGTGATTTCCTTCCTCCAAGGTCTAGGATGTGAAGAGATGTGCGTGCGCAAAGCTAATTTGCATCTGTGAAGGGCGTGTGATTTTCGACATAGGCAGCGCAGAGCCATCATCCCTTTCCTAACCAAGGTAAAGATTTCCTTTAGAATGTTTTGAGATTCTTAACGAGAGTAAATGCATGTAACTTTATTTCTGTGAGAATTAAAACCTTGACTGTTTTGCATTTAAAAAATATTTTAAGGCCGGTGCACACGCTGCAATCAATTGCATCGAGTGTAAGGTACAATCAGTTTTATGCAACAGATTTGATGACACATGGGATTGTTTTGGAGCTAAGCGCTGTTGCATTTCAGGCAGAGTAAAATGTGATCTTTTTTATCAGCCAGTCATATGCAGGAAAAGGCCTTGCTACATAATCCTTAACAACTAAATTTTATATGTACAATCATTAACGGCGACCCTCTCTTATTTATTTGTGAATAAACCTTTCTTGAAGAAAGGATGTTGGTGCTCAACTTTTTTACATAAAAATTTGGATGGAAAATAGGAGAAATGTGTTCAATTAGTTGCAGCTGTGTACCAGCTTAAAACTGTTTAGCTCTAGTGTATTAAAGTTCTGCTTCTGAACACGTAGATAGATAGATATTTATTTGGTATACTACTTACTTTGGTACAATACATTTAACTAAAATTAAACAAAATTAGAATTCAAACTTATGTAGAAAGCAAAGCTTACTTAGTTATCAACTGACACCTTTTTCGTGAATAACTTCATATATTAGTTGAGAGGGTTTGTGTAGACTTTGCCTGTTGTCCAAACCTTATTGAATTAGTCAGTAAAATATGTTTAAAGTACATGTATACTGTATTTATTTTTATTCGCGGGCCAAAAGTTTCTATGAGTTTTGCAAACTACTTTTACCTGCAAATATTAATCGCACCTAACCATTTATGTTTCTTTGTATTTATAGAGTATATTTCCACCGTTGCAGAATTAATCGATAGATTGCAAACTGATATCGATGAATCACGAATAAAAAGATCCCTCGAATAATAGCTGGTTTACAAGATAGACACTATTTTTTCCTATCATATTATTATCTAGTCAACAGAAAATACAGTGTCTATATAGCTAGAGTACCCCGGTAATAAATTTTGCAGTATTTCAACCTATAATTACATTTTAGGAAATATTATTTTTTCCACTCTATACATGAACTGCCCCACTCATGGAGCTAGTTACGGAAATGGCCGAGCAATTACGATTCGGATTATCTACCTTTATTTAAAGGGAAAAACTTTCAGTAATAAGCTGTTTAACATCAGATAATTGAGGCATTAATGAGGTCTGTTTTGTCAACAGAGATAAGTCACGTAGTCTCAATAAACATTATCTGAATTTTATGCACTATGTCGTTTGGACCATTAGTTATATACGAAATATTTTATCTCTAAACATTATTATATGCAGGGCGATTATTACTTACAGAGAGAAAAATTGAAATATATTTGAATGCATTTTTCAGACTATAGGGTAATACATTTAATTATGCTGGTATTTTATCTCATTTGTCAACAATATATATATATATAAGTTTTGTATAACATCTTAGAAATACTAGTAAATAAAGCTGCATATCAAGTACTGAAATTCATTTCTACCATTAAGCTTTAAGATGCAGATTGCTAATTACTTAAGTGCACACTTGAGTTTTTAACTTGAATTATTTTGTACTCTTTTTACTTGTGTTCTTATGATAATTCCATCAAACGAGGAACTAACAATATTTAATTTTTCATATGGTTCCCTGAGGGAAATAAAAATATTTCCTTTGCAGCGAATAGCTAATGATTCTATCTTTTCCTATACATGTATATAGTTGCACTTATAAAATTTCATTATTTATATTTCATTGAATATGTGTTTTTCAAATTTGAGTAATGACACTATGAGCTAAACAACAGTACATGCAATGTATTCAATACCGTGAATCTGGAACCCCCCCCTTTTTGGATCTTTCGAAAGATCGTGTCAGTGACCGATCTCAAAAAACTACAAACAATACATATCCGAAGATATAACATAAAACGTAGCGTTTACGGTGGTTGTGTCGGTTAGCAGAAGCTTGATCCCCCTAGGCACCTGATCCCACCTTTAGGTGCCTAGGCGGATCAAGCTTCTGCTAACCGACACAACCACCGTAAACGCTATGATTGATTGATTGTATGTTGTTTAACGTCCCTCTCGAGAAATTTTCACTCATATGGAAACACCATCATTTGCAAAAGGAGAGCTGCAAATTTTATCCTATGCTCGGCACTTAGGGCCATTGAACTGTTAGGGATCTTTCTTCGTGCCAGCACCTACTGCGACACGGGACCTCGATTTATACGGTCTCATCCGAAGGACCGGTCTCCACGTCCCACAATGGGATTCGAACCCGCGACATAAGGATCAACTCCTTCCTTCGCGACTCTAGAGCAGACGCTCTAACTACTGCGCCACGCGAGCTACCGTGTACGTTGTGAATTTATCAGATAGAAGGACTATTCTGTAATCTAACCGAGTTTAAAACCAAAGAAAAATTAGGTAAGGACGAGTCTGTCAAAATAGGAGCCTATGCTATATTTGCAAAAGATATCATTATAACGATCATGTATATTACAAAGTGTTTACTTTATTGTTGGAATCCCTGAGACATCAATATATCTGTCAGTAGCCTGTCTTAGTTTGTAGATCGACTAAGTTTGGAGATTTAACACTATATGCAGATAATAGCACAATCTTTGTACATTGAAAAACCTGAAGGCATCTCTTTTGTCATACAATTTAGCTGTTAATTGGCCCTTGTCATCTGCTTTTGGTAAAAGAACAGTCGCCTGTCACCTTTGTTTGCATATTTGGTTTTTAATTTTTAATTGTAATAGAGCCTTGGCCTACCTAGCTATGCGAACATAGAGGCTGTGACCGGTGTCAAATCAATATACATGTATGTTGCATAATCATTGCCAGTAAAAAATTAAAACGATTTATTTTCCATGTGCTATTCTTTTGTGAAGTTATCAACTCAGTTTTAATTGGCATAATAAAACACGCTGACAGATGACATGGGTGTACACTGTACACTATATGTATATCCTGTCCTTTGAATAATAAAGGTTTTGATTTGTTGTAAAAGTTGGGATACCAATCCTTTCCTTTTAATAATTACAGTATTTATCGTTTCTATCTGGGATTTATTGGACTTGATAACGTGACCAGCCACGTATTCACATCCCAATAAACCAAGAAAATCATTCCTTATTACTTAAATGATTACCTTCTTTGTTTTGCTTTAAGTGTGATTTCTTTTATTTATAACGTTGATTATATTTTTATGACAATCCTTCGGCCCTCGGGCTGATATTAGAGTCTCGTCTTGACATGGGGTGTGATACAGATTTTGCCATGTATTATTCTCTTTTCAATTTTAACATAAACAGAGTTCATTTATTATTTTTTGAGTTTACTATTTTTCGGAATGTCTTTTCCTTCTTAATAATCACATTTCATATTATTATTTTTAGTTTGAAGCGCGGGAAATCAATTTTCCTACTCGCTAACAAGTTGATGCTACAGGGATGTCAGCAACCTCGATTAAATTCATCATTTCGTCATTTCTTTGGTAGTTTACAGACCTTGTTAGCAAAAACATCACCTGTACATCTATTGCTTATAGATTTTTAAAGATTATCACCTTGCGTTATCTTTTTCTTTATATATATATATATATATATATATATCTTTTCCATTATTCGTCGTTTTAGCTTTGGCTACCTTTGAATAAATTCGCCGTTCATTCATTGTTTTAGTTTTGGCTACATTTTCATAAATACGTAGTTTTATTTTAGATTGGCCATCTTTTAATTGTTTTGTAGTTTATTTATGGTTTTAGCTTTGGTAACCCTTTAATATATTTTATTTTTATTGTTTTAGGTCGTCTATTTTACAGAGCAAGATGATAAAACAAATATTTTGCCTTTTATTCTTTTTTTTTGTCTCGATGGGTAAGTATTTATGAACTTTGTGTATCCATCACCAAAACGGCATTGAAAATTAGGTTATACTCACTAAATGTCTCAGGATTTTCTTTTATTTACAGTGATGGCACAAAATACTACCACTACCACTATCAGTACCACCACACCAAAGAGCGTAAGTCTCACTTATCAAACTTCAAGATATATGTAATATGTAATTATTTTGTCTGATTTTATCGTTACTATGTCCAAAAATTTGAGGTAGACATGTTTTACCGAATTCTAAGGTTGTTGTAATATCCCTTTTCTCTTTTAAATTGTATGATTTTCGTTGCATTAAAACTTCAACAATATTGCGTCTCTATAGAAAGTGGTACCTGAAAGAATAACATATATTTATTACTTCAATAATTTTATTCCTAGAATAAAATTGTTTGACATTCATGTATAAAACATTCTCACAACTTCAGGTTCCCTGTATATCAATTGCCCGTTGTTGTTGGACCCCAGTTTTATTCGGGGCGCCTACTCTCATTATTGTTTACAACAAAGAATAAGTTGACACTTAAATTGCACTTGTTACACATTGATTATCCCAAAATCTTGATGTTAATGACTGAGAGATAAGAAAACCAGTCAAGATTTGTAGCTTTCCCTATCGTTACAATCCGCCCGTAAGATATCCAATAAAATTTGTCAGGGGTCCCACGGACTGCAAGGTGAGACAGACACTGCCGTTGTCAGAATTGTATAAAATTGCTCACAAAGGAGGCTGATTATGAGATATGAAACATATTTATTTGGAGAAATAAGTAATTATATATAAACATTTTATTTTCATTGTTATTAATTGAGGAGGCCATATCAGGAAATTGAGAGTTCTCTGATAATTATTATAAAATATAGAAATAAAATTAATTTTCTGAAAGCTTCCTTCATTGTAAATTCATTAAATGTTACAGGGCGCCGATTTCTTAACCGGAACCATGGCAGTTCTGATGACGTCATTGTTTGTGCTTCTCCGCTCTCTCCAATGAGGTGTCTTCCTAAATCAGTGTTACCATGCACAGCGTTACTATATATAGACTCTATAAATAATACAGCTAACGAAATAAATACTGTATAAAAGCAAATATGTCTTTTTTATTTCTCTTTGGGGTAGAGCACTTGTATTAACAAAGTTGTTATAGGTACACACTCATTGGTATTAAGAGGTATCCCTGTTTTAACCAATATAGAACAACTTATCGCATTTTTCGGAAGCGCCTGGGGGATGAAAGGACAGCTTTTCTCCGAGTAGATGGACATAGAATTGCGATCTTCAAACATACCAAACTCTTTTGAGCGATGCTGAACGAAAACGAACAAATGAACTCAAATTAAAATACTTGCCGTGTATTCTAAATAATAGTGAGTTATGTAATTCTCTTTCCTGCCTAGTTTTATTTTTGGCAAAACATTTTCAGCACAAAGCTCTACAAAAATGTGAAGAGGACACGAAACACAGACCAAGGAAAATCCTAGAGGTGGGATCACGTGTCTAGGAGGATTAAGCATTCTCTGATGAACGGGTTACGTCCACCTGAAACTTCAGAGGCGGTCAGAAAAATCTATTATATCGGAGAAACTACGACAGGGTTACTGTCATGTTCTAAATTTTGAATTTACCGGGTGGGAGTAATTTTGTAATTACTCCCTTTCGGTAATTTCAAAATTTAGAACATGACATTACTGTGTTTGTCCAGACTATAGCCGTCAATCTGGTTTCTGCGATTTTGGCTTACCTGTAACACCTTTCTTGCATTTTTAAGGGATATTTACCTTTTGAAGAATTACTTTGATTTGTTCTGATCAAATCCTCTTTGCGTTTCTACGATGTTTTATAGACACACAATTCGACTGACCAGACAAAATGTCTGTCTGGCCAAGCATGGTAACTCACTGACAGGCATCCAATAATTCAATTTCTGCTTGTTTTTTTTTCTCACGGTAAATAATTTGTAATCTGCTCACAATCCAGAATTGACAATCTAAAACAAAAATGAAAAAAGTCTTAGCAATGTTACTCCTAATAGATAAGCAAAATAGAATTTTTAAAGTGAAATTAATATGAGGAATAATGACCACACCAACATTTCAGATAGTAAGCTAGTGCATGCAAAACTTCTTAACATTAAAATAGACGGTGTTGTAAAAGACTATCAGGAAAAATATAAAGAAAACATAATGAAAATATATAATCTAAAAACAAACAAACTAGATCTACCACATAAAATGGCAGAGGCAAGCCTATAGCATTTGAAGGACCAAAAGCTATTCTTTAAACTAGTAAAGATCCAAAAGACACAACAGACCTTATTATTGTAGCAGATGAAACGAACAATGAACATATTGTCAATTGCCAATGAGTACATGACTAAAGAGGGTAATTAGTCATGTTCTCATTGGCAATTGAAAATTGTCGATTAGTGAAGAACATTTGTCATGAGGAAAACTTTGTTTTCAAATCAAATTTAGAATTTATTTAATATTTACAGAGTTTTATTAGTTTAATGAAGTTAAAGAAAAAAAGAGAGTAGTTTAACTTTTAAAACAATTTTTAAATTCTAAACTACTCTCTTTTTAAACACAATTTTGAACACAGGGATCAAACCCAGAAAATTGCTACCTTTCGAATTCAATGTCTATTTATATTTAGCCTATATTGATATAACTTTCACAAAACGCCCTACAAAGAAGGTTCACCTTGAGATCCTCTCCTCTTATGACTGACTCAATACTATTGGAGGCCTTCTATTGAGCAAAGGATAATAATGCCAAAGATCTCTCAACATTAGAGCAACAAATGGCTGTAAGACTGCTATATTTATCAAAGTTGGATGTAAATGGTTTTTAAGGGCCTCGAGTAATGAAATATGAGAGGTTCAAAGTGGAAAGTCTAAAGCAAAAAAAAAATTAAGACCTGGTAAATAAATGACTTATGGCACAAGAAAAGTGAAATTGAAATGTCAGTAGAGGCACCTCTTCATCATCTCAAGTTAGAGACAAATTGGTTTCGTCACTTTATCATCTTCTATAATATGACAGTCTTGTGCATATTCTCTAAATGCTTAAAAAACATCGGAAACAAATACTTATCGGTTACAATCTATGAACATGTGTCACGAGCATGAAGTGAACTGAGAGTGATTTAAATTGTTGAGTGAGGAGAGTACAGAAGATAGACTACACTTTGGTATATTAAGGACATACGCAGCATAGTTTGAACTTTTTCTTCTTTTTCCATGCATGGAGTTGAAGAGTTCCAATTCTTGAAGGAACTGTGTACTGTATATCTTAAAGCAATATGAGCTGCATATTTGACATCTGAAAAAAATGTTGCAAATCTGTAATTAACTATTTCAATGACAGAAAAATAGACCATTTATAAACTTCTGTTGTTCATATCTGCTATGAAAGAACTTTTTATACATTTTGATTTAAGCAAATTTTAATTATTGTCATCCTGTACAATAATGATTTCTTATTACTGTATATTCTACAGATTAATCATAATAACACATTTTACCAGCGAAATAAAATTCTCAAAAATGCAGCTCATTTTGCTTTAAAATGTCTTTATATGGTATTGTACACTTCTACTAAAACAATTATTTGATAAAATAAACAACAATTAAGAATATATGTTTATTATTTTTTAAATATTTTCTATGAATCATCCAAGAATTTTCCTCAATTGATATCTTTAAAAAATACCGGTAATGCATGCCGATTTTTTGTCTGTGGACATCTGATGACACTATGATCTTAATATAGGAATATCTTGAAAAATTATCAGTAGGTAAGGTACGTCGCATATGCCCTTAAAAATCCCTAGTCTGCACGATACAAGGCAGCCATACCTGGGTAAATTACCTCACTGTCGCAATAGGAAATCGCCATGGTATTCAGGAGTTAACAACTTATTATAGACTCCTCCTACAACATATTTACAGAAAGCAATTCCAGAAATGTGAAAATTCAAGGATTTGTTTAGAACTTTTAATTGACACGAAGTTTTTGGTATTGATTCTACAATGACATGCAGCATTATTGTCATACATTCAAAATCACACGCGCGCAGTCATGGGGCTGGGGCTATGTACATATGATTTTTAAAAACAAGCAAATTCAAAGAATTATGTGCCCTTGCTTTCACTGTCTTCGTATTATTTATGGCATATTCTGTCAAATATATGAACACATCATATATGTCTGTCATGTTGCAAATTTTGAATTTACCGCGTGGCAGTATATATAAAATTTACAACATGTCATGCTGTAAATTTTGTATTTACTGCTACAAGGTAAATTAAAAATTTACAACTTGACATGTCATTCAAAAGCAATGCATATGTCAAACATGAATGTTCTTTCTCTTATATATCAAAACTTCAAAAGTTATAAGGAAAGATAACATTTTTGAAAGTATGTCGAACTTCAAGGTCAAGGTCACATGGTCAAAATCATAGTACAATATTAGAAAGAACTTGAGAAATGTAATATTTATGTGTAATATGAAAGCACTACTTTTTCTCTTTCAAACGGTATGACCAATTTAAAGTAATGTTAATTTTTTTTAGTAGCTAAAACTTCAAGGTCACGGGGTTAAAAATCGTAGTATATTTGGAGAGGTCTTTTCACAAGTAATATATATCATGTGAAATATGAAAGCCCTATCTCTTCTCATTCAAAAGTTAACAGACTGACAAACTGACAGACAAATGAGATTTAATGTCCCCTCCCTTTCGCTTAGGAAAAAATATCAAAGAAACAAAAACTTGTGAGTATATCAATTATTTGAATGGATGATATATCGCTCAATCATTTCATTGAAAAAAGAGGGGAGGGGCAATCGACTTACCTGAAAACAAGATAAAATTTTAATTAAAAATCCTTCATAGACTACTACATGTATTCCATGTGACAACACCTTTCTCTTTGTGACACCAAATTTGATCTTATGACCTTGACCTAAGGCTTTCATATTTCACATGTATATTTACCGTGACAAGACATTTTTGTGGGAGTAAAAATATTTAAATTTTTGGCCTTGACCTTAGAAATTGGTCCATTTCTCAAAAACTTTAATCTTGGTCATAACTTTTGAACCGTTAGTACAAAAGCATTCATATCTCACAGGTGCATTCCTTGTGACAAGACCTTCCTTTGGATAGAAACAATTTGACCCTGACCTTGAAGCTTAACTTGCATTTGAGAAAATTCAACCCTCGCCATAAGCTGCCATTCGGGGGCATCAGTGTTTTAAAAACAAATTTTGTTTTTTATGTTGATTACCTTTTTCTTTAAGACATGCTAAGACCCCATTCTCTTCAGCCTGTCAACAACACGGGCACTGAATACTAATGTAAATAAACTAAACATTGAGTGTCACTATATGCATGTATAAATGAGGGACTTTTTATACATGTAAATACTCAATATTTACATTAACAGATGAACGCAGAGTGCCCATGGTCCACGGCGAAATTCGGTAAATTCTTTTCAAAGCGTATAACT
>PRKT01000012.1:885540-910482 GCA_003671525.1 Saccostrea glomerata | reverse complement strand
GTTCAGAGTTGTAAAATTTATACACCAAATAAACAAAGCTATCAAATGCTTATAGCATATTAAACTTAAAAATTTTAAATTAATTAATTCAAATTATTCAGCATGTAAATCGACATCATCAAGAAAAAAAAATAATTCTGCTAATATGATTACAATTACTACTAGAGTTATCTCTCTTAGATATTAGATAAACGAACCTTTAGAAAGAAAAAAACACATTTGTTAATATTTTTTGTTATTCAATTTTTTAAGAATATGTATAATAAACTCACCACCTTTCATAAAAACCAACGTATTTAAGTTTTAAAGGGGCATTTCGGTAATTTCCAGGGGCATTTCGGTAAATCAGGGGCATTTCGGTAAATCGAGGTACCGTGCTAACAGGGACCAATACACCAATATACTAGTATATAGGTCCCTGATGCTAATAATAATTGATATCGGATTTTGGTTTATAAACAATGAATATACATGTATGTATATATATAACGCAGTATAATGTAAATAATATCTATTGATATGTTAAAGCAGGGACCTATATACTAGTTAGTAGTACATAGGCCCCTGGTTGAAGAGTACTCTTTTATTTATCAATAGATATACATAAAAAAGCAAGACCCAAGTACTGTTGATTAGTATGGTATTACATTGTCAAGGCAGTGTAATGTTATTTCTTATTCACTAGTCATGTTACATTATCCTTAATATAGAATTGTAATCAATGTTATCATTTTGTAATAATTGTTCATGCCCCCCGTGGGCCCTTGATTGGTGAATAAACATATAACATATATTTAAGGACATCTTTACATTGGGCAGCCAAGAGAAATCACAGCGGTATAGTCTCATATTTACTTCTACATGGAGCTGATAAGTATATAAAAACCAACAATGGGGAGACAGCTAGTGAGCTTACCACTTTCTCCGACATCAAGAACATGCTTGGAGGTCAGCTCATTGCAGCAATTCTAATTAATATTAATACATAATCTCTGATAATTTCAACCAGTAGATATTACAGTCAAATTTGTTAATTGCAATATGCAGACTAGCTGTACTAAGTGTACTTACGCATAAGTAAATGGATTTTTTAATTATATAGGCACCAATACCGAGATTAAACAGAAAGATCTTCCAATAACCCCAAATTACTTAGCAAACCCTCCCTTCCCCTATACACAGCCTGTTGTCCAAAACTCCACTGATCCCAGGAGGGAGAACCTCAGCAGAGAAAATCCTGGAAGGCAGCAAGAACAAAACTCAGCTTCCAACAATGGTTAGTATTAATAAGTTTATTTTACCATTAAGATTTTAAAAATGTGCCCAGCAGTTTAAAAAAAATGACGGAAGCAGAAACAGTTTAAATGTATGATTTCCTTACAAAATGGGTTTCTAGAACCTTTCAATCTGCATGAGTAGGATGTGTCAGATATTATTGTACAAGTTCTATTTTGAAATACCAGTAGTAAATTTGTTTTTTTTCCCTTCACAGTTCATTACAAAATATACCATTTATTCTGTAGAGCTTGTGATCAAAGTGCGTGTGGCCAACAGTGAGGAGAGGGACTTTATTGAGGTGGAGCTGGACAGACACTGCCTGTCGTTTGATCGACTTCTAGCTGTCTGTTGTCAAGAGCTAGGCGTGCAGAAAGGACTAGTGTTCAAAGTCAGAAAACTACCTAATACCATTGTACGCAAGGATAAAGATGTTGGTCGCCTAACTGACTTTCAAGAGCTTGAAATTGTATTAAAAAATAATTCAGAAACATTTAGACCAATGCAGTATGGAACCTCAATGTCTCAGAGAATTCTCTATTAGATTTGAAATTCTAGCTTCAATTAGTAACTCAGTTGTCCCAACGATATGAAATGTCCATTGTTGAAAGTCACCAGTAACCTGCTGTTCCACGGAAGGAGTTAAAGTGGGCTTGTTTTTGAATTTTACAGGTGTTTTTTCATTTTTATTTTGTGGTCTTGTGCAGACCGTTTCTCACAAACTATTGCAAGGATTGATCTGAAAATTTGCACACTTATTATTCACCATATGAAGGTGTGCACCTGGAATCTTCAACTTTATTTGTTTATTTTTCTGCATTTTACAGGTTTTACTTTTTATTTAAATTGACTTGTTCATTTTGGGCTCATTTATAAGGTATGAGAGATAGAATCTAGAATATCTGTACAAAAATGTGAACTACCGGGTAGTACAGCTTACAACAACTCATTAAAACTAAAAAAAGGAAACATCATCAAGTGTTAAAAACAGTTTTTACATTACACAGAAGATAATGTAAATTCATTTGTCTCTTGGGAATAATGACTGGACAAGCATCCAGTTAAAGATAAATTAATGAGTTTGGTGTTGGAGGTTCTTAAGGCATATCTCTTATAAAGCGTGTGTGTGTGTTATCAAATCTCCAGGGAATAAGGCACAAGAATTAAAGATCTCTCTTCTCTTATTCTCTTAATTGTAATTTATTGTCTGTCAAAGCACTTCATTACTGGATGACCAGCTTTTTATTTTCAAAATGAATTTGATATATCAAGATTAATTTGATTTTGTATAATGATTTTTTTTTCAACAATTAGTTTGCAGAGTGTCATGACACATAATTGGAATAAATTTTTTTAATGCAGAAATAAAAAAAATGTTACGATTGAATTACAATGTATTAGTATTGATGTTTCATTTGGTTGCACTTTTGTTTCACTCATTAAGAAACATAATGAGCACTTATATTTTACTGCAAATTGTTGTAAGTAAATAGTGAACACCTCTAGATCCATAAAGTATTTTTGAATTGGCACCTTCTCTGAAAAACCCAGCGGGGGGTATTTGTCCCTATTGGACAGTTCTAGTTTCAACCAGTAGATATAACAGTCAAATTTGTTAATTCCAATATGCAGACTAGCTGTATTAAGTGTATACTTACGCATAAGTAAATGGATTTTTTAATTATATAGGCACCAATACCGAGACTAAACAGAAAGATCTTCCAATAACCCCAAATTACCTAGCAAACCCTCCCTTCCCCTATACACAGCCTGTTGTCCAAAACTCCACTGATCCCAGGAGGGAGAACCTCAGCAGAGAAAATCCTGGAAGGCAGCAAGAACAAAACTCAGCTTCCAACAATGGTTAGTATTAATAAGTTTATTTTACCATTAAGATTTTAAAAATGTGCCCAGCAGTTTAAAAAAAATGACGGAAGCAGAAACAGTTTAAATGTATGGTTTCCTTACAAAATGGGTTCCTAGAACCTTTCAATCTGCATGAGTAGGATGTGTCAGATATTATTGTACAAGTTCTATTTTGGAAATACCAGTAGTAAATTTGCTTTTTTTTTCCTTCACAGTTCATTAAAAAATGTACCATTTATTCTGTAGAGCTTGTGATCAAAGTGCGTGTGGCCAACAGTGAGGAGAGGGACTTTATTGAGGTGGAGCTGGACAGACACTGCCTGTCGTTTGATCGACTTCTAGCTGTCTGTTGTCAAGAGCTAGGCGTGCAGAAAGGACTAGTGTTCAAAGTCAGAAAACTACCTAATACCATTGTACGCAAGGATAAAGATGTTGGTCGCCTAACTGACTTTCAAGAGCTTGAAATTGTATTAAAAAATAATTCAGAAACATCTAGACCAATGCAGTTTGGAACCTCAATGTCTCAGAGAATTCTCTATTAGATTTGAAATTCTAGCTTCAATTAGTAACTCAGTTGTCCCAATGATATGAAATGTCCATCGTTGAAAGTCACCAGTAACCTGCTGTTCCACGGAAGGAGTTAAAGTGGGCTTGAGATGATGAAAAATGTCCCAATTACATACAGCATTCAGCAAATGCCAGTTTTGTCTATTTGTTTCTCACATTTCTAAGTCAACAAAAGATTTATTAAACTCATAGAAATCCTTTTACATTGCATCTTTCTTATTATGTTGTAAATGCTGTGTACATGTATATGCAAGCAGCAGTCTACCAAGAGCTCAAAATCTATTGATGTGACTAAATATTACAAATCTTTGTCAAAAAGAGCACTCAATAGATTGGTTTTTTGTGTAGAAATATACATACATGTACTGGAGTATATCAAGGTACATGTATTATTAAATCATAAATTGTTTTGAAAGTTCATGAATTTTCATTATTGTTGTTTGTATATTAGTGTTCAAAATGTACCAGCAATTGACTTAAGAGATGTACATGTATTTATGTGCCATATATGTATTTCTTCTTTTTTTTTTTAGTGTATGAATTAAATAATTGGATTCATTGTAAATCCAAAATAATAGCATTGTGTTACTTGTTCATAAAACATTTTTAGCTCACCTCAACGAAGTTGGGGGAGCTTATGTCATACTCTCGTTGTCGGTGTCCCGGGTCAAGGTTAAGTTTTTTTGAGCAGTTTTCTTTTTAAGTACTTCTATGTCCTATATTGATTAGAAATGCATGGAAGATGCTTCTTGTGTGTTTCATTTTTACCAGTCAAAGTTTCAGATGCTGCAATTTCAGCAAAGGAATGACCAGGTTAATGTTTTTGGAGCAGGTTAACATTTTTGGTGCAGGTCTCATTTCCAAGTAACTATATATAAGCCCTATGTTGACCAAACTTGCATGGATGACACATCTAAGGATGCACACTACCAGGCTTGCTTTGGATGCTGAACCTGACCAACATTTTCTGATTGAGTGAACAGGTTAAAGTTTTTGGTGTAGGTCTCATTTCCAAGTACCGTATTTCGGGGAGTACAATACGCACTTTTTTCCTAAAATAAATTTCTGTGAGAAAGGGATGTGTATTTTACATCACAATGGGATTTTGACAAGTTTTTCTTTCAGGTGAAACACGGCTATCATACGTACATACCGTAGTATTACTTAGAGACATATGCAATTTCTATTGTTAATTGCCATATTTTAAACTTCGGAAAGTTATTGTTGGAAGGTATGCTTCTTAAAAATGTCACTTTCATAATCTTTTGATACCAAAATAACATGAAAAAGTAAGTTAAAAGTAATTTGAGCTGCATGTTGATTGTCTCCGAGGAGGCCGCCATTACCGATGATGCATCAAGGGATGAAAACTCTCAAACTTGCTTCAGATGCTGGATTTTAATAACATTTTTGTGATGAAGAACTAGTTTGAAGTTTTTATATGGGTCTATTCTAAAGTATCAGATCAAAATTGCATCAGTTTTGCATTACTGAATTCACCCTGTTTAAATTTACCCAAATGAAGAAAGGGCGAAAGGGGCAAAATAAAACGGGGGCAAAAATTACCCTGTATACAGTAATTTGTGGGAGGGTGAGGGTAAAGTTAATGTCAAATATTGTAAAAATCTTTTTAAACAAGAGGCTCATGGGACACAACGCTGACCTGAGTAACTTTGGCCAACCTGTTCTTCACCAGACTTTTCCCCCTTGTATACCTACACCTAATACCCTACACCTGAGGGTCACCATTTGGACAATTTAAAATCTACACTACCCCAGAATGCTTCCACATGAGTCAGTCCAGCCGTTTTTGAGACTTTTAAAGATTTTTTCTACAAACTGGTATTTCAATGTAAAACTTGGATTCCCTGTTGTGGTCCCACGATACCCCTAAGGGGTCATGATTTGAACAATTAGAATTTAAATTTCTCCAGGATGCTTCGACATAAGTTTCAGCTTTTCTGGCCCAGTGAGAAAAATTTTTTTATGCCCTAACCTATTTTTGTCTTCCCTGGATTATCTACTCTTGTAAGGGGGCTTGGACCTTCAATTTAACAATTTAAATTCCCCTTCACCCAATAGTATTTTTTACAAAGTTTTATAAAATTAGCCTAATGGTTCTTGAGAAGATGTGAAAATGTGAAAACTTTACAGACGACTGACAGACAATGGGTGATCAGAAAAGCTCACTTGAGCTTTCAGTTCAGGTGAGCTAATTAAATATAACATTGAACTATATACTGAAACAACACTTGCATGAGACACCCTATCCCTGCTTTCCTTCAGAAGATCTTGTCCACCTGAAAATTTTTGACTAGTATTGTAATCTCATCCAAGCTGCAAGGTTAAACCAAAGTTGATTCTACACTACATGGGAATTCTGCATGCAATTTTGATTTATGTGTCCTTGTTGCTCTGGATAAGAATTTTAGTTCAACTGACATACTTGGTTGAGATACTGCTATTTGAACTTTTGAACATTTTCTGGAACCACTAAACTAATATAAAGTATAAAGAGAAACAGAACTGTGAATTTTTTAAGCTTTGCCTCCCTGGGGTCTGAGGAATTGGTCCAAACAATCAAAATTATTACAGTAATCTTTAAAAAAACATTTTTCTAAAGGATATATGGGTATATCTTTGTGGTTAAACGGTTTTAAATAACAGCTAGTACTTTCTTCATTGTACATGTACTGGTGTGTAGGTAAACTGTGACCTGTGTTCAGGTCCAAAGGTAGAGCTTTGCTGGTTACTTAAAATAAATGTTTTTAATACATTTTCGTGTGAAATGTTATAGCAACGTATGTCATGACAAACTGAAAATATTAACTTCAAATTACAAAGCACCTTTCATACCAGAGTAAAATTGTTCGTCCCTGGCAGTTTATTTGTGGGTTTTACTGTAGTGTCACCAATAATGGGATGGGGTCACAATAAGGTATCAAAATTTTAAACGGGAGAATGGAATAAAAATAAAATTTTATTTAGCCAGTATTGAAGACGTTACTCATTGATAATTGTTAATTTAAACTAGTAGAGCAAATCTGTAGCCATTTGGCAAAACAAACTGGGTCGAGGAAGAAAAATCTAGAATAATGTTTCAAATTTAATTTGAAAGGCTTTATGTACAACAAAACAGACACTTTAAACATATAGAACCTATGAAAAGCAGTAATACAGACTACTGGGGTTCCTTTTACTTAAGGTCAAGATCTAGTAAATGGAAGGTGCCTACAGATTTTTTTAAATTTGAGAAACAAATTTCTTTAATGATACTTAATAAGTTTAGCTTGGTCAAATAAGGTGTGTCGGGGGATAATTTGTAGGTAAACAAGATGAAAAACCATATTTTAAGTTGTCATTTTCAATGAAAAGTCAAGAAAGCCAGTCATGAAAATGGGAATTTTTTCCATATCAGACAAAGAAAATGTATCCAGATAGCCTAGTCTCTCAGAAAAAGGTAATGCGTATATTCTTGGCCTCTTCTTTAGAATAATGTCAATTTTAATATACATGTAGGTATCGAGACTACTTTTTATGTAATTTCAAATTGAATTCCCTGAAAATACAGTATTTTCCACATAATTCTATTAGAGCCGTAAAGTACGGGAAAAGGAAAGTTGAAAGTGATTGTGACGTCATAATGGATCTAGCACCAAAAAGTTAGTCTGAAGACATTTACTAGATCCTGACCTTAAAGTAGCATTATTGTTACATTTCTTTTCAGTTTTTTAGCTTTTGATGTAAAATTATTGCACAATACATAGTTTGAATTACATGTACAGATGGAAGTATCTTTCAGTAAACCCCTCCATATTTTTTTAAAAACAAAACATTGAAGTCTGATCATGAATACTGGCTGGTCCATAAAAGAAATCTTAGTTTTAAGTCCAGTCTATTGGCTGTTCTTCAGAAGCTGCTGATTATTTCTTGACCAGTTTCTGATTCCTACGCGGAGGTTCCCAGCGGAGACATGATGAATCGACAGTAAGCACCGGGCGTTTGTACTGAGCACTCTTTAAATGTTCTTCCACAAGCTTGGGTGTGACACAGATAACATGCTGTCCTTTCCAATATTTGATCATGTTGAGAGACTGTAGAGTGCTGATGATGTCGTTCTGTGTTATACTGGTCATCTCACTGAAAACATTAACAGCAATAGAAAATTAAAGAGTAATACTTGTAGAAAAGTCCACCTAGCAAGAAAAGCAAAAAGAACAGAAATACATGTACAGGATCCTGTTTTCAAAAACCCTTATCAGAATATTAACAAATCTGAAACCTTTAAAATATTCTTGATATTTTTTAAAACAAATTACATTGCAATTTCTATAAAATCCCATATACTGGTACTCTCTTTATTTAGGAATGATTGGTCAACTGCATTGCAAGTACATATTTGCAAGACATATATGCATGTCATCTCATGATGAATAGATTCAGTTACACTTGTTTTCCATAATACAATTGAACAGAAATTTATTTCTTAGCTTAGAAAATAGTTGTAAATTCAGAATGTTTGAATATGTTCAGGATCACATGTTTTCCCTAATGAGGTTGAATAAACTATTTCCTCTTAAAAAATATTGTAAATTCACAAAACATATTAAGGTAATTGTGAAGTAAAAAATTGAAACTTGAGCTAGACTCCCTATATGTTTAGAGACAATAAACAAACCTTAAATCCCTGATGGACAATGTTCCTCGAAAATCTCGGAGAATTTCCAGGAGGACCCAGGACCAGTAACTCCTGTAGCTCAGCTTGCCCAGGTCAGAGAGAGGCTTCTCGGGAGAACCCACTGTTCCCTCCAGTTTGGACAGTTCATAACCTAGGGGGAAAAAAGAACATTACTGGAAAGTACATAACAAAAGGTATCAAATCACTATTCAATATGTATCATAAGTACATGTATCTGATTTCTAATTTTATCTCCACTTTCTAAAATATAGAACTCATAGCAACTGACTGGTAATAACTAATAACTATACTGAAGTACCAGTAATAGAGTGTCAAGCATGTACATCTATCATGTACTCATATTAATGTTTGTTAAATGCCTATTTCGATGTGATGAGCTCTAGTATGACCTTAATTTTTACCATTCCTCCACAAACTCCTGGGCTACTCAAGTATCAAATGATCAAGTATCAAACTTACTGAACGCAATCAGAAACTTGCCATATCCTTTTCTTTGGAATGGTGGCAAGGTCATTATGCAGGCTACATTATTTCCATCTGGAGACTCTTTCTCCTGAAAAAAAATCATTAAACAAATTATTTTCTTTCTATTTTACCTCGAAATGATTATTTCATTCATGATTTAAATGAATAAGGGGAAGAACCCTAATAAATGGCAAATTTATCTGTTTTCTGATTTAGTGTTCTAACTTTTGTAAAAATATCCACTAAATGAGAACACCTTCTCTTTACCCTGTTCACAGTGTTAATCTGTTAAGAAATATGAAAACACTGTCTGACTACATCCTGATTAATGTTCTTAACTTCTTACCTTTGAGAAATACCCCACCAAATGACAACCCTATCTGTCTGTTTTGATTAATATTCTTACCTTTGAGAAATACCCAACCAAATGACAACCCTGTCTGTCTACTTCTGTCAGTATGTAAAACATGAATGGTTCCACATCAAAATACAGTGTTTTGTGATCCAGAAATAGCTTGGCCAGTAAACAAAGATTTTGACAGTAAATCTGCAATAAAGAATAAAGTTCTGTGTAAATAAAAATAATTAACGCTAGCAAAGAATCAAATACATATCAAAGACAAATATTTTAGCACAGACTCAAATACATATAAAAGAAAAATATTTTAGTTTGAAGGGAAAAATCCACTTGTTTCAAACATTCCAAGTTTTGCTTACCTTTGCATCTTTTCCATCTACTTCAAACAGTGAAATTGTTCCTTTCCTGTAAATTTCTTTTCCTGGAGGGTGGCGATAAATACATTGACTCTGAATAAATAAGATAAATTCAAGTACACTTCCTTCATTAAATTTGGAAACATGTATGTTGATGCACAGCTTTAGTCTAAAGGCTTGCAAGTTTCTTGAACTATTAAAGACTCGGGCAACTTGATGCCATTGTGTCCAAATATGAAAGATCAAAATTTAGTACATTTAATTACTTAAGTATATAAATCAAAATTAATAGAATTTTAGACTAGAGGTTCTGTGAGCAATGAGCTCATTAAATGATACCCCCCACCTCCCATATGAATATAATGGCAGTGTCCATGTTTTGCTCTGGAAAATCCAAAATATACATTTGTATGTCAGATCAAAAGGTAAAATAGGAGGTGCACAATGGCAATATGTAATAAAGATTCTGTGAAAGTTTCATTAAATTTCCTTCAGTGGTATGAGAGGAGTTGCGGATAAGAGATGGGTACCCCAAAGCGTAACAGACGGACGGACAGCTAGACGGACGGACGGACATACCGATTACTATATACCCTCCCGCTTTTCAAGCAGGGGGTATAATGATTTAAATCCAATATCTTTAACAGCTTCAAAAGTGTGGAAGTGTAGTGAGATGAGTGTCCAACTACGAAAGTGGACGCACCAAGTTTGATTTCAGCAATTTTGTGAAAATATTTTTTTTTTTTTCTAAGTTCTTGTCCTAGAAGTTCTAGGCATTGGAAGGAAATATACACATAAAATAACTACCCAGTACTAGTATTTCTTATGCAATTTGCAACTCTCCATTCCTATAAATAATGGAGCACTCAAACAAAGGAGTGACGTCACAAGGGGATTTGAATGGAAGAATAAATGATAATACCTGGTGATAGCGGTAAGAGCGTTCTAATCTCATGTACTTCAAACAGAATTCACAGATCCACAACTTAGACTGTTTCCCATACTCCTCTGGATAAGGGGAGAAATACCAAGCATCAATCTCATATCGGCCAATCTGGATTTTATCTATGTACTTCACTTTGGTAATCTGTTACAAGAAAAGAAGGATGGCTGTATGCTACAATAACTTACTATCACATTTTAAATACATTGGTAATTAATGGAAACTGATTTTTTTAATAACTGATGTATACATCCTGCTTCTTTCATCATTGAGTATTCAAACTGCTTTTTTAATTACTGATGTTCAGATACTGATTTTCTTTAATTACTGATGTATACTTACTGCTTCATGTTCTTTCTCCAGTGCAGCTGTTGTAGGGTCCATCTCTGCATAAGTCTAAAGAAAAATTACGGTTATTTCATATGCAAGGAAAACTTTCTTCAGTAAATGTTCACTTCTGGACAATGTGCCTCATTCATTGCTACTAATATTTTGAATATTACATATATTTGTGGAGTAACATACAAACCTTCTGTACATGGTTAATCTCGTCATGTTTTCGTTTTTGGTTCCGCGTGATTTTTCTGTCAGTTCCGTCACTTAAGTCTGTCATCAGGATAGACATGTCCTTGATTTTACAGTGTGGATCTTCCAATTTGTTGCTTAGGTCAAGTCTGTCGATCTCAACCCACTCATCCAAACGACGATTAACTGTTCAAAAGTATGCAAAATGTGCGTAAGGTGCAGTTTCAATTAACAATTCTTATTAACATTCTTGTATTAAGGTAATTTGAATTTCATATGCAAATTAATATTTAAAGTGAATTATTCTAAAATGATTACTTACATCCTTCATAATGGACATAGTATTCGTGCCTTCCACTGCCATGATCCACGCCCCTACTTTGGATAATTTCAGCTGCATCTAAATATATATAACTTTTTTTTTAAAAGCAGTCACTTACTTTAATACAAACCAACACAAGAAATCATCTGACAGTGTGGTAAAACTCAGGTCTTTTTTACCAGAATATTAATAAAAGTATATGTCACTCAAATATGCTTATATCAGTTGTTCCTGAAGTCAAAAAAAATGAAACGATAATATTTAATTTAAAACTAGGAACAAAATGCAAGGGGAAGGCTTATATTAAAATAATCTAAGTATGCTTCAGGTCAAGCCTTAATCACATTTAGATTACATCCCATGTAGATGTAATATAGCAAAATGAAGATTGCTAACACATGGAATGAAGTCATAGTCAGTCCAATAGTGTGCGCAGACTAATCTTTATCGATTGAGTGGTGTGTGAGGACTAAATCTATTACCTCTCATGGGTGCAGTTAATATGCAAAATTAGTAAAATTGTATGTAAAGACAAATACTGAATTGATGGCTTTTGAAAGCAGGACAACAGCATCAAGGAAACAAGAATTGTGTCAGACTATTGTGATGTCATAAGTATTAGTTGTTTCTCTGCATCATCAGACCTTGGTGTATCAGATGGTTTAGACCATCACACTTTAGCCTAGCTCATCTCATTTGAAATGAGCCAACTGACTTGAGCGTGACCCATAGAGATGGAATTTGTTGTTGGAGTCTTACATATTATTCTCGTAAGCCTATATTCAATACTTTCTAAACAGTGAACAATTATCTACAAAAATGTTGTGCTTAAATGCATAATTTTTCATTTGCACTTTGACAAGATGGGTCTAAATTGAAACTGAATAGGTAAGGCCATAATAAAAAAAAATCTTAGATTTTTATACCCCCCGCTTGAAAAGTAGGAGGGTATATAGTAATCGGTATGTCCGTCCATCTGTCTGTATGTCCGTCTAGCTGTACGTCTAACTGTACGTCTAACTGTACGTCCGTCCATCTGTCTGTCTGTTTCAGTTTGGAGTACCCATCTCTTATCCGCAACTCCTCTCAAACCACTAAATGAAATTTGATGAAACATACACAGAATCTTTATTACATACTGTAAACCAACTTTTATTCGCATGCGAGAAATTTTCACGGGGTTCGCGAGAGCCTCGTCATCGCGAATATTTCTCGCCACGAACCGGTCCTGAGAGTCTCTTTTTCTATTAAAACAGTTCCTGAAAAGGCTTGATCGCGAAAATTAATCGTCACGAACTACTTTACTCCCTGTAAATCGCGAAATAAAGTCGCCGCGAATAAAAGTTGGTTTACAGTACATGTATTGCCATTGTGCACCTCCTATTTTACTTTTTGATCCAACACATATTTTGGGTTTCACATACCAAAACATGACATTTTATACATTTGGGAGACGGGGTATCATTTAGTGAGCTTATTGCTCACAGTACCTCTAGTTTAATTTCTGATTTTTATTTTTTCCATTTTGCAGATTATCTAAAGATCTAGTCAATCAGTGCAGATATATCTATAATACCCAAATAAAAGTCATAGTAGAGGTCTTTTTATCACCAATCTTTCAAAACCAGTGACCCTCGTTATACCCCTATATAGTTAGAATAATCTAACTGGGTCTCCGGACAAGCCCTCACCACAGTTAGAATACCACCCACATACTCGCAATGTAGCAAAAAATTGCAGAATCGCTCCGAAACGATTTTGAAGGATACAAACGGATTTGCACTGAAAATAACTTATGAATTAATCAAAACTATCCTTTTTAGGGCTGCTTAAATATTTAAACCTAAAGTTTAGTCTAAATAAAGACGAAAATTCAACTAATTTTCTCAACGTTTTTTCTCACTTCAAATTTACACGCCATGGTTATGTTCGGAATTCTCTTGATTGTTCATAGTAAATGCACTAGTACAAGTTATCGCCCGTGTTTACTTTGTTACATTGTGAATACCAGGAAAGCATTCTATCGTTAAACCAGGTCCGTAGGACATTTATCATTTTAACAATAGAACATTCTATCTAATATACCCCCAGCTTGAAAAGCGGTCGGGTATATTGTAATAGTATGTCTGTCCGTACGTCCGCTTAGCTGTCTGTATGTCCATCTGTCTGATATGCTTTGGGGTACCCATCTCAGGACAGGCGGGGATAAGAATCTGGGAATATTTTTATTATGGCCTAATCTTCACTCGATCTATCAGTCGTAATGTCAACTTACACAGAATTTTATTGTAAAATAATACTGTATAGTCTTAAACAAGAATACTGTTAGAAACAACCCCTGTGCTTGCAACTACATGTATTTTGTTTACAAACAATATATCATCTGTAAACAATGGGCGCCTGCAAAACAGTGTCTTAATCAGGTTAATGTCGACAGTTACAGCATACATTTATATGCAAGGATAAATAAAAGAGCTTTTGCAACAATATGTCACGTATATTAAAGCAAAACCTTAGCATGGTCTTTTTGTTTAATCAAATAAACGATAGCGTCTTCAGTAACTTACGCCATGTCCCGTCTGGTCGTCTGACAAGGTAGTGCTCTCCCATTACTGGCAATGGGCCTGAAGTTTTGGAATCCTTTTTATCTTTTTCCTTTTGTGGTTCTGAAGCATTATTATCTGATCCATGGGAGCCCTGGTTTGCATATTTTGATTCGTTTTCAGTATTTTCCATTGAATTCTTCGCAACTTCTGCCATTTTCTTTGTCTTTGTGTTCTTAAATGTTGCAAACAAATTTATTGTAGTTTAAAACGCTTCACTGACCAAAATTAATCTAAAAATTAAACTTTTCCGGATATGCAAAAAACATTCCGAAATATTTCTATGATTTTTTTTTTAAAGATTTATTTTTTCCCCTCCGATTGAACACACATTTTTAAACAACTTTGTAACAAGGAGAATATAACGAATCGGCACCTATTTTTATTACTGATGAAAAATTGGTTTACATCTAGATTTCAAGTTCGTTATTTTTAGAATATGACACCCCTATGACGTCAATCAAGTGCTGTTGGACTCGTCCAAAAGTTTAGTGACAACACCAATCCTTTATAAAAAGTTATTTCAGACAGACATCATGGACAGAAGAGTGATATTGTGTTTGTTTGTTGTTTGTTTTATGGTTTTAGAAGCTAAACGCCATGAGTTTGAGTCTAAAAAGGTGAGATGCATTTCAATTTTCATAGATTCCATAGATGAGACAAGTATCTTTCAATGAGGGAAAAAGAGGGGAAGGGGAGGGGGAGATGTGGCTCTCATTTTTAAAGACATGTTCCATTGCACTTGATATTTTAAGATAGAAGATCATATCGTGAATACTGTACCTTTCTGGCCAGACTAGATGTTTGAAAAAGGGACTTTACAGAATTCTTGACTAAATTCTTGTGAGAAAATCAGTCATATATACATTCCTTTTATAGTAATAATAGGGATCAAGTACATTAGGGATGATGATTAGCATGGTACATCAATTGTAGAGCACTTGCTTGATTAGATAGAGGACCTAGGTTCGAATCCCAATTTAATGAATTTATAATATTTTTGTTGTTTTATACTTTTTGCATATATGACGCCAATAACATGAATAAGATGAATTCAAGATTCCTGCTCAAAGTAACCTTGGGTACTAGCTAGATCATTATAATTTAAGCTACCCATACTTGTTACAGAGCAAGGGCAATTGTACAGCTGACACACTTATTAAAAATAGGTGGAACCCCAACAAATACTTCAAATTCCAATTGTTTCTAGGCTTTCACTTTTAGCGCAGTGCATCTAATCAGTGGAGCTAGTATCTAGTAAGTTTTTCAATTGAGTGTTTGTTTCAAAGGTGCCCTAGGCTATATTGGGCCCAATGGGGTAATCTTTATTCAAAGCCATTTGTCAAAGGTCAAGGTCACTGGCAATGAAACTACAAAATGATGTTGAGATATGTCTGTTTGTTGACTATAACTTTAAGGAATGTAGTTAACTAGACTTATTTATGCCATCTTCTCTTTCTTAAATATTTTATATTGATTCCTTGAAGGTTAAGGTCATACCAAATTTTTAAGTTGTAAAATTGTAAGAGTCGTGATAGATTAAAATTAATGCACCAACTTAGACATTGAATTGTAATTTGATGTTATTGTTGGATTGGTAAACCATGTCAGTGTCATGAGATTATAAGTTTTTAAGTTTTAAACTTTTCTTTGAGAAGCAAATTGAAAAAGCCAAACAGGGTTAAATTAAGTGTTTATCTCTTGAATAGAATAAAGCTTTTATGTTCAATTTTGTGTCAATTATTTAAGTCTCTTTGGGGTTTACTAATGCTTAAATTCGTCAGCGAATTATTTGCACACACATTAGTTAAGTTATCAGAAATAATTTTACCTTAAAAGCCTTCTCTGTCATCTTTTACAGGCTCACATGTGGAAGAAAGGCTTAAAAGAGGACACAGATTTAAAGTTTAAATTGTTTACCAGAGGTGAGGAATTCTTACATATATAGTGTATCATCGGAAATTAATGCAGTCATGTTTAGCAAAGTAACTCACTGCAAACATCAAATACAATATATACATACTGAAACATTGATGGCTGATCATAGTTTACTGGGACAAAAAAAGGATAACTTTATACCAACAACTGTTTATACTAATAACACTAATTATACTTTTTAAAAAAGTTTTTGATGTATTTCATTTTTTAGCTCTACTGGTCAAAGACCAGAAGAGCTTATGCGATAGTAATGCGTCCCGGGTCCATCCGTCTGTCTGTCTGTCTGTAAACAATTTTTCAAAATGCTACTCCTCCTACAGTTTTGGTCTGATTTCAATATAATTTGACACACAAGTAGACTACACTAAGATACATAATTCTTTTTATCGGTTTTTGATTTCGATGAACGGTGTTGCCGTGGTTACTAAAAATAGAAATTTTTGTGAAATTCTTTCAAAATGCTACTCCTCCTACAGTTTTGGTCTGATTTCAATATAACTTGGCAAACAAAAAGACTACACTAAGATACATAATTCTGTATATCAATTTTTGATTTTGATAAACAGTGTTGCCGTGGTTACTAAAAATAGAAATTTCTGTGAAATTCTTTCAAAATGCTACTTCTCCTACAGTTTTGGTCTGATTTCAGTATAACTTGGCACACAATGAGACTACACTAAGATACATAATTCTGTGTATCGGTTTTTGATTTCTATAAATGGTGTTGCCGTGGTTACTAAAAATAGAAATTTTTGTCTTTCAAAATGCTACTTCTCCTACAGTTTTGGTCTGATTTCAATATAACTTGACACACAAGTAGACTTCACTAAGATAAATAATTCTGTGTATCAGTTTTGGATTTCGATGAATGTCGTTGCCATTGTTACTTAAAATAGAAATTTCTGTGAAATTCTTTTGAAATGCCACATCTACTACAGTTTTGATCTGATTTTAATTTAACTTTGTACACAAGTAGACTACTCTGAGGTACATTATTCTGTGTATCGGTTTTTGATTAAGATGAATGGTGTTGTCATGGTAACTAAAAATACAAAAAATACAAACCAGTTGAGCTTCAGTCTCGACAGAGACTTCTGGTTAGCTCTACTGGTCAGAGACCAGAAGAGCTTATGCGATAGTAATGCGTCCGTCGTCCGTCCGTCTGTCTGTCTGTCTGTCTGTCTGTCTGTAAACAATTTTTTAAAATGCTACTCCTCCTACAGTTTTAATTTGATTTCAGTATAACTTGGCACACAAGTAGACTACACTAAGATACAAAATTCTGTGTATCGGTTTTTGATTTCGATGAACGGTGTTGCTGTTGTTAGTAAAAATAGAAATTTCTGTGGAATTCTTTCAAAATGCTACTCCTCCTACAGATTTGGTCTGATTTCAATATTACTTGGCACATAAGTAGACTACACTAAGATACATAATTCTGTGTATCGGTTTTTGATTTCGATGAACGGTGTTGCCGTGATGACTAGAAATAAAAAATTTCTGTGAAATTCTTTCAAAATGCTACTCCTTCTACAGATTTGGTCTGATTTCAATATAACTTGGCACACAAGTAGACTACACTAAGATACATAATTCTGTGTATCGGTTTTTGATTTCGATAAACGGTGTTGCCGTTGTTACTAAAAATAGAAATTTCTGTGAAATTCTTTCAAAATGCTACTCCTCCTACAGAATTGGTCTGATTTCAATATAACTTAGCATACAATTAGACTACACTAAGATACATAATTCTATTAATTGGTTTTTGATTTCGATGAAAGGTGTTGCTGTGGTTATTAAAAATAGAAATTTCTGTTAAATACTCTCAAAATGCTGCTCCAAATACAGTTTTAGTCTTATTTTAATATAATGTGTCATGCAAGTAGACTACACTAAGAACATAGGAGACTTATAATCAAGGATCATTATTCAATTTATTGCTGTTGTAAAGTTTCAAATTGCAACTGCTTAAGTACTTTTCTCTTCCTTTGCTATAAGTACATACCAGTAGAGCTTCAGTCTCGACAGAGACTTCTGGTTTTTAACATGAAATGCTTATGTAAATTTAGGTAGTTGTGTGGAGAAATGCAAGCGAAATGAAGTTTGTGTGAAAGAGAAGGGGACAGACAAATCCGTGTGTCTGGCTAGACATATTGTCAGAGACAGGTAAAAATCAGTGTGTCTGGCTAGACATATCGTCAGAGACAGGTAAAAATCAGTGTGTCTGGCTAGACATATCGTCAGAGACAGGTAAAAATCAGTGTGTCTGGCTAGACATATCATCAGAGACAGGTAAAAATCAGTGTGTCTGGCTAGACATGTGGCCAGAGACAGGTAAAAATATGGACTCTTCAACTAATGGTTAATCAGGTCTGGTTAGACATATCGTCAGAGACAGGTAAAAATATGTATTCTTCATCTAATGGTTAATCAGGTCTGGCTAGACATATGGTCCGAGACAGGTAAAAATATGGACTCTTCATCTAATGGTTAATTAGGTCTGGCTAGACATATCATCAGAGACAAAAATATATACTCTTTTTCAAATGGTTAATCAGGTCTGGCTAGACATGTCATCAGAGAAGGTAAAAATATGGACTCTTTATCAGATGGTTAACATGTTATTAATCAGGTCTGATTAGGTATATTGTCAGATATTCTAAGACGGAAAGGCATGTGTGTCTCAAAATTAATAAGTATAGGCAGGTAACTTTAGATTTAAAACATTGTAATTTATGGTTATTGAGAATTTTTCATCAGAGCCCTTGGGTAAGAACTTCAAAATGGGTTCTTTATTTTGTTTTTTTTTTTTTAAAGGAACTTCAACATACCATTCTTTAATGTTTTTGAAATATGAATTTTGCTCTTAGTTCAGAGTGCCTCAGTGGTTGTAAAAGAGAGAAGATACTCTGTTCATATTGATTATTCATTGCGTGAATGTTACTTAAATACATGGCAGAAAAATGTCAGTTTTCCTTGTCAATTACAAATCAGATGGTAATGGGTTACAGAGAAAGGCTTCCATGGAGCAGTTTTGATGTAATTTTCATGCTTCTCTGATGGTAAGAGTGTAAGATGTTCAGGGTTCAACAGGACACCTACGTGCCTGTCTGTCACCTGAGGCAGTGTTACTTAGCGTGTTCTGTTACGCTGCTCATGTTACCCCATCTGATCCTGACCTAGTTTAGATGACTTTAAAATGAAAAAAATGCCTAGGGATGTTTTATTTCTACATAAAAACCACTTTTTAAAGTAATTTCAAACTGTTGTTTTTTTCTGAAACAGAAGAGTCATATGTATATATAAGGGAAGGTATTCGACATTATTTGGCTAGGCTCGAGATTTCATTTTAGACTGATGTGGTTGTTATGAAAACATTATTTGGGACAAAGTTTAAAAGCTTCATGCAGTGTTAATATTGAATGTTTCTACATCCAAAGACTTTTTTAATAAATATTTTATTAAATATAATTGAAAAGATATCTATTAAACAGTAGATTTTCATGCACAGAAATTAAATTTTTAAAAATATATTTTTCAGCCGAAGGTTGTTGCGCAAGAGCCGTCGTTTAAGAAATAAAAACAACCACCAGCTAAATCGTTTCCAGAGGTTTAACAAACGCCAGAGGCATGGTCTGGAGTATTTTGAAAAGAAAGCTAAAGAATTCACCAAGTATCAAGATAAAATGAACATCCTGAAGAACAAACATGCTAGATTTTCTAAACCAAAGAGATTTGTAAGTATATTCCACAAAGCCAGGGGTAGAATATGTAGATTTCTACTTTACTCATTGCTGAGATCAAAAGGAGCTGTGGACATAATTCCAATAAATCACAAATACCATTTGAATATAGTCAGAGCAGATGCACATATCAAACTTGTACAGATGAAATGAATACATGTATTTAACTTTTAAAAGTTATACTTGTTTAGACCTTTTTAATGCAACTTCTTGCCTAAAACAGTTATTCCAGTCTATTTTTACAGCTAAATGAAGCTGTTCCACTTACCTCCCTACAATATTTACACTCCCTAGATTTACTGATAAGGTAATAAAATTGACTTGCAATTTAATCACCAATAAAGAATTAAATCATATATGTTACAAATTTATAAATGGTTATTCCAATGAAAGCATGAATCATCTGCATTCCATTGCAATCAATACACAAGTAAACAGACATGTTGATCCACAAGTCTTAAATGAAACAGCCTAATCACTGATGGTGACCAAGCTTGTTTGTTTCTCTGTACATAAACCTGATCAGCTGTATTTTAGAGCTGTTTTTAGAAATATTTTTATTTAAATTGTCTTATGATATATTAACGCTGTAATGGAATAAATATTATCTATGATGGCCCAATGTTAGAATTAAGTAGCACAGAAATAAAGTCTATGTTATGGTGGATGATTGAAGGCCTGATACAGAATGATCTACTTAAGACACAAGATGATTTTAAGTTCAAAAGCTTTGCCTAACGGCTCAGAAAAATAATTAAATTGAAAGGACTTATTTAGAAAACTTAATTTTAATGTGCTACAGAGGCAGGAAATAAAATAGCAATTATATGTACTAGCTTTCAAAGTTACTAGTATGCTAACTGGGCGTGTTCCATTAAAGCTGAAAACTTCTCATAAATAGGCACTGTCAGACGGGTATATAAACCGTTCGCTTTCGTTACACCCGATTGCACACTCGAAACTCGTGGCCGACATGTAGTACTCCTATCGTGGTCTTAGATTTTTTGCGTTTATTTCTTGTTTTTATGTGCATTTTCTGTTTGTAAATAATGTATTGACCTGTGTTTTCCATGACACTTTTGTCCTGTTTTGGAAAAATACGTAAAATTTGATAATTTCATAGATATTGACTAGCACGCTTTGTCAGATGTACGTTTACACTTGTCGGATCTCTATAGTGAAATACATTGAACTGACTAGCGATCTGCTCCTTATATACGAGTTGTAGGGAGAGCGTTGAAGAACGAGAAATATGGCGGACTATGCCTATTTACGAGTAGTGTTCAGCTTTAAGCACAATAAGAGAAACTTTGAACACAATAAGACTTACCAGACGTTAAGATATATTCAACTTGTTAACATGCTGACACATCCACTATAACATTCTGTTTTCACACCCCACAAGTAACTGAAAATGTTTGAATTTTCTTTTAAGGAGTTTTCCAAAGACAGAGCCTTGTTGGAGAAGATGGAGGATGTTAAGGTCAGTGCATTTATAATTGTTTTTTGTAACATCAGTCCCTATATTAATTTTTTCTGTCTGGTACATTGATTTTTATGTAAATTGTATAAAACATATGGAGTATATACATGGATTCAGCAAAATTTGAAATTCTACTAAATAAAACTAAAATCATATTAAAAGTGACATGTGAATGTTCATTCATTTGAGGAATTATTTAGAGATATAAATAAGGAGGGAAAAATATAAAATAGAGAGAGTAATGATTCAGTTTTACTGCATATAAAATTGTATTTGAATAAAAAGAATGTAGTAATTTGCTTCAAATTAAAAGAGAAAATGGAATTGAACGTTGCAGGAATTAATGGAGCATAGTCATCTAGGTCCAGTTCATGGACCCAGTGTGAGGGAGCATGCTAGACAAAGTCCAGTTCACAAACCAGGCAAGATTTCAAACTGTGTCTTTAAATTTTGTTAGACAAACTGTTTGGAATCATTCAAAATAACTCAGACTTATCTGAATTGGTTCCTGATTTTAGTTTGTGACAAGAAGGATTTGCATAAGATGAGGGGCCGTCTCCAAGGTTGGTTTGTGACTCTCCATGAAGAATACCATGAGAATAAGGTCAACCACAAGATATCAAAAAGAAGTGTGGGGAAAGACCAATCTGGTATGTATATCTTAATGATCTGTTCATATGTAAAAACTACTTGTAAAGAGAGGAAGAGAAAAATGAAGTAGTTTATTTTTATTCCATATATGCATTGGATAATAGAAACTGTATAAGTAATATCAGTAATTGTAATATGCAGATTCTACAGCTATTGTGCTCAAGATAAAATATGTACAAAACAGGTTTTGGGTAAATTGAATCAAGTAAATGCATGTCATACAAAATACCATTTATTTTTGAAGATGGAAAGTGTCACTGCATCAAGTCTGTGATGTGGCAGTTTCATCAGCTAGACAAAAATAATGACCATCATTTGGATAAATATGAAATGTCTGAAATGGAGAAGAATCAGAAGGAAGCCTGTATGAGACCTTTCCTGAAGTCATGTGACACGGATGGCGACTCGCGCCTCGGTAAACAGGAATGGTGCTGCTGCTTCCAAGCTGAGGCCCCGTGTCACCTCGCCCAGAAAGAGGCCCAGGAGGGGAAGCTGTTAGGAGCGACCACACCTAGGTGTACGGTGGAGGGGTACTACAGGAGGATGCAGTGTAATGCCAGTACAGGCTACTGTTGGTGTGCTGATTTGAATGGAAATGAGATCCGAGGGACTAGGATGTCTCTGAAGAAGGGAGAACCACACTGTGGTAGGTAGACCTCCCATCCTCAGGGTGGACCAGAACCACACTGTGGTAGGTAGACCCCCCACCCTCAGGGTGGACCAGAACCACACTGTGTTAGGTAGACCTCTCATCCTCAGGGTGGACCAGAACCACACTGTGTTAGGTAGACCCCCCACCCTCAGGATGGACCAGAACCACACTGTGGTAGGTAGACCCCCCACCCTCAGGGTGGACCAGAACCACTCTGTGGTAGGTAGACCTCTCATCCTCAGGGTGGACCAGAACCACACTGTGGTAGGTAGACCCCCCACCCTCAGGGTGGACCAGAACCACACTGTGGACCAGCTCTAAAAACCAGGCTTACTCTAACTCAGTGTGTCAAAGTAATAAAATACAGCTTTGTGTTTATTAACGGTATTTGCTGTATGAAAGATTGGTCCTAAAAGCCATGTCAGTTGTAAAGATTGGTTCTTAAACATGGTTTCCATTGATCAGGGAAAATTAAGTACTAAGGCTGACTGGATGAAATCTATGTCTTTTAAAACTCACCTAAGCCAAAGACTCAAGCTATTTTTATTTCTTTTAAAAAATGCCTGATCTCAAGCTCTGTGTGTTGTCCATTTAAAATTTTTGACTTTCAAAACCAAACTTGCCACAGAGCGTTTAATTTGAAATTCTCAAATTGTATAGATTTTATAAATTATTGTAGGAAAGTTTGATGCCCTGGGACGTGTGAAGACTCATCAGAAACAGAGGAAGAATTGAGCGAATGAATACAATTCCACCATATTGCCTTTTACTGTTTTCTTATATTGCTCACAATTTTAGACAAATGTTTACATGAGAAATTTCTGTACAGACAGTATATTTAACTTCTGATTTGTATTTGATTTAGTCAGAGTTTCTATACATCTTATTTTTACTGATTTGGTAAGGTTGTGATAAAAAAAAATGTTGATCAAATGTATTCGTTGTGTTAATTTTTAGTACACGGTATTTTGAAATGTAGAAATATACTATTCAAATACCTTTTATTTTATGAAAACATTTTTAAGAGGAACTTTTCTTGTTTTGATATTTTTATTTTATCTCTAAGTTTTGATGATTTACAAGAATAAATGAAGCAAGTTGTTATACATGTAGATCCCACCGCCGTAGAACATCTTAGCATTATTCTTTTCTGATTTCACCTGTACATGTTCTTGCCTTCTTTATTACAAAAGAATATGGTAGTTATTCATTACAAATCATGAATTTATTGTTGTTGAATGTCTTCTTAATTTTAATGGTGAGAAGTGTTACTTGTGTTCTTTTTATGGTTGTTCATATACATACTTATTTCGGTTGTGATATAAAAAGAGTAATTTATATGTGTATAACAGTACTTTTGAAAATTAACTTCTCATTTGAAGTTATTTAAACATACAGGTGTATATGATTAGACAAGGAAATTACAGTTTGCTCTTATATTTTAAAAAATACAATAGTATTGAAGAAGGAATGTAAGAATTTGTAAATCCTGTATATAAGTGATCAAATATATAATCATCAATAATCAGTTTCTTTTGTAAATATATATTTGAGAAATTACTGTGTTTTCATCCAAATTATTAATTAGTTTTGGAAGATTATTTGAAAAGGTGTATTAGCTAATATTGACCGAAATTAATTTAAACAATTTTTTTATTCTGAATCTCAATTTAAAGTGCCTTTAAAGACTACTTTTGTCTTTTACCATATAAGACATGTGTCCATTAATTAAATACCGTATTATATAAAAATAAAGCATTCCAAAATTTCACAATGTGTTGTATAGTATTATGTGAATGCCATGTAATTTTTGTCCTCCGGTGGCACTGGAAGTGGGGGATATTAATTTGGGTCTGTCTGTCCATCACACTGTATTTCCTTTATTTTGGGGGCCAGCAAAATAGTTTGTCAAGGCTAGAATTTCATACATTCTGACTGTGCAACACAATATCTTGAAAAGCCTTTTAGATTTCCACTGTAATTTATCACATCACAACTTGTTATGAGCTAAAACACCTCAATCTATTTTGAGCTCAAGAGTCAAGATCAAATCAATGTGCTTTATATAAGCCTTATATTTTCTGGAGCAAACTTCTTTCAGTACCATTTTTTCCCAGGCTACCACTTACCCTTCTTTGAATATACTGCAACCTGTGTGTAATGTTGAAAGGGGGGGGGGGGGGGTAAACCTACGCCCCAATATCCAATGCCTTTATTATGTCTATCTTTGCAAAGAAAGCCCCCATCTTTCCGGTTCCAACGCCTTTGACTTATGTCGATGTGATGTATCCCCTTTGGTGTCGGAAGCAAATTGAAAGGGGGGGTATGTATGCATACCAAATATAAAGTCTCTATCTCCTATGTTCAAAAGTTATAGCGAAAGTTCGAAAAATCTATTTTTAGCATATAGGTCACAGTTAAGGTCACAAGGTCATTGTCCTTTGTGTCATTTGAAAGTGTTAATTTAGTGGAGTATGCATTCCAAATATGAAGTCT
>PRKT01000012.1:872788-883568 GCA_003671525.1 Saccostrea glomerata | reverse complement strand
TTTTTCAACCAAACAGGATGGGATTCAGAACATAGATAAATATAAGGGACTCCTACAAGAAGGTATGGTCATCATGCACGTGCACGCACGTGCGTGCATTTGGAACGAATGAAATTAGAAATACATTTGAATGAGTGATTTTTAATACTTTTGGACTGAATGCTTTCACATATAGTATATTACAGGGAATATGGCACTAAAAGGGAGTTGGGGAGCGTTTGGGGAACATCTGTAACGGTTCCCGTTACAATTAGCACTAGTTCTACATGATTTCATAATTTAGATCTAATGGATCTAGCAAAACTATGTAATATAACGCACTTGGGGGGATATAGGTGAGCCTACTTCACTCAACCCCGGCCACCCTTCCTTAAACTTTGAAATGGTGTTAAACATTTGCTTCCTTCACCCCTTTAGATCCACCTACTTCCAAGGTTGAAAAATGTATTCACGTGACTTTGTTTAGAGTGCTTCATCACGTGATGTAAATATGGCTGACGAAGAATATGAAGCGACAGAAGAAATGGAAGAAAATGATGTAATAAAACCTGTTTTTGTTGATGGAATGGTAAGATTATTATTGTTTTTATTTATGATATCTATATTTAGTTAACTGCAAGGAAGAAAGTTGAAACAAGTAATCGAGAATGAACAGAATAAGTAATCGTAGGGTATTTTTAGTCGAAATTTTTTTTTACTGATGATTTGTTATGTAATATTGTAACACATGAAATACAATATACATGCACACATGAAAGAAAGAGTTGCATGATTAATAGGAAAGATACAGAAACATGGAATAAACCATAGGCGCTTGGTTTCAGGATGGTGTATGTTGTGTATTATATGATGTTCTACTTCAAGGTGTGTCTGAATACACTCATTAAAATAAAAATAAAAATTCGTTGAAATTAGCACATTTTAAAAATGTCATATTTACTGTATATAAAAACAGGGACCTATATACTAACTAAGTTAGTATATAGGTCCCTGATAAACAGAAGGAAGGTATGCCATTCGTCATCTTGGATTTCAGGGGGTGCCTCGGTTCACACTTGATTTAAATCAATATCAAAATTTTTCCTACCAGTGTGGGGTGAGATATAGCTTCAAAATGATTGAAAAACGCCTTTCAAACATGTGCTGATTTTAACTTGCCATATGAAACATGCAGTAAACCCAAAATGTCCTCGATACCAGGCACAGAAATTGAAAATAACGTACAGAAGTGCCAATTTATAATGATGAAAAATGTAGAGGCATCCTGGAATTACACAGAAAATCTAGAGAGGTCAGAAACTGCGCAAAACTTGTTGAATTTTTATTTTAATGAGGGTATTCAGACACACCTAGAAAAATTAACACATAATGCACAAAATACACAATCCTGAAACCAAGTGCCTATGGAATTAACCAGATATTTCATCATGTACAAGCTGTAGCAGAATTAAAATAGCTAGAGATTTTCAAAAAATTACTATAGTTCTTTTCCTTATTTAAATATTTTCCATATTTGTAAATTTGCTTTTGCAACAAATTTTAAGGTATGGTAACCATTGAATTGTATTTAATAGATCCCAATGACAACCGATTGCAACTGTTTGTTTGTTACAAAATTAACAAAGATTGAACCTGGAATACACCAATACTAAACAGCTGCTAAAGTAACTTTAAAATGTACTTGGACTCATCTCCTCTCATTCTCACCAAAAAAATGGAGTTAATGGGATTTCATTGTTGTAATTAATTTATATATTCAAGGAACTCAAATTGACCCCCTCCCTCCCCCCTGGTAAGACATGGGCTTCTCATATATTTGGAGGAACTTGACTAGTCCATGAAAAATGCTTGATCCAAACAAAGAATGCTTCTATAGTGTTTGAGCTTGTCTGTTAAGAAATTTCTGGATTAGACTTTTATATATGGGCAGCTCTCATTGGCTGAGTGTTGATGATAGAACTGAGTTCAGTTAATATTTGTATTGGCAGCTTTCATTGGCTGAGTGTTGATGATAGAACTGAGTTCAGCTAATTTTTGTATTGACAGCTCTCATTGGCTGGACAAGATGTCACCAGGATTCCCATTGAAGCTGTCCATGAATTTGCTGAGAAAACAAGAAGACTAGATCTGAGTTTTAATTGTTTAAGGTAACAAAATAATTCAGAAAAGCAGAGGCCGTACCACAAGGATGTTTTAATTTGATGAAAGAGTGAGAGGCAATTTCATTGTGGTTTGTTTTATGGAGTAGATAATGTAGTGAATTCCTTTTCATCACTGTGATGTCAGATCATAAAATTAATACCGTGGAATTATTTTAATTTATGGGGGTAAGTGTTCATTGGAAAGTTAAATTTTGCAATCTGATGAAAATCAGATCATTTGATCCGCTCATACAAGATCTTTAGACAAGGGGATCTTTGTGAGTTGATCAAAGGATCTGATTTTAATCAGATTGCAAAATTTTGTTAATTCATGGGAACTTAATTTTGTGGATTACTCATATTTACAGAAAATCACTGAATAAATATATAAATATTTTGACTATACAATTATTCATGGGAATGTAAATTCATGAATATAAAGGGTCACCCATGAAATTCATGAACATTGGTCCTCCAAGAATAATGAGGATTCCACAATAATCATACTAGTTTCACAGTTTGAATTATTTGTGTTATCATTTATTTCAAACAGCATATGCATGTAGCTGTAACATGCAACGTTGCATTGCTTATTTTGGGTTTCAGTAGTCTGGAAAATGAAAGCAAATACTTGTAAATCTAATGCATTACTCTGAATTTATTTCATTGCTTTCTGCGTTTGATAAGTGGCGGTTAGACGGGTTCAATCACTATTGGCCAGATTGCTCAGTTGGTAGAGCATCTTACTGAAAATTAGGGTCCCAGGTTCAAATCCCGGTCTTATGACTCTTGTCATCTCAAATACATGTATCTTAATTTTTACAGGTCATTGGAAGGCTTGGAAAGTTTCACACAACTGGAGGAGCTTGTGTTAGATAATAATGAATTAGATGATGGAATAAGATTACCACAGCTAAAGAATCTACATACCGTCACATTAAATAAAAATAAAGTATCCTTTTTGTTGTCAAGAAGTTTATTTATGTACTATAATGGATTAATTTTTTTTTACCAAACAATTGCCTCTAATACTATACATGAACTTAAAAAAGTAGGCTTCATATTTTAGAGGCTTTGGTGAAGACATAGATGCGCTAATGCATGAATACCACCAAGAAATGAAATGTAAATACAATATACAGCACAGAAGTGTGAAGCACTAATTCGTGAATACACCAACAACTCAATTTCCCAGTGATTGCACTAAATTTTGTATATTCCATTGCTCAATTTATGTTCATGTACAATATTTCTCTCTTCTTGACCCAGACTAGCACAAATTTTGCCAAATGAGTGGCCTTAGGTAACACTAGGGTATACAATAACCTTAAATTGTAAACATTTCTTGATCAAAGGACAAGATAAAAATACTTGTTCAAAGCATATTTCTTTCTCCTCTATGAGTCACATTTCACCCATTAAGGATATGCAGTGTCATTGAACCAAGTTTCTAGGTCAGATGTCACAGAAGAATTCTGTTTGTCTGGTTATTAAGTGTCAGATACACAGCTTCCTACTAGCTAAAATATGCTAATGGGTTACAACCCTTAAGATCAATCATAAGAGCACATCCTGGACTCTGTTTTCAATCCCCAGCACAGGCATTTACATATGTCTTCGGTGCACTACCACATTGTCCTCCTCCTGAGAATGAGATGACTATCTTCATCTTTTTCAAAGTGCAAATGACTGTGGGACAGAGTTCTTTTACAAGCCAAGAGACACCCATGTCCAAACTTGGGTGCCAAATATAACAGAAAATTTAACAAAAGAAGAAAATAAGGGGGAAAAATACCATAGTCCTTTTCAAAATATTGTCATTAACTTTACTAAAACTTGTGACCTTTGATGTCCTAACAATTAAAATGATATCTTGTTGTCATTTAGACTACTGTAGATTCCTTATTATACATGAGGAATTAATATCCGCGTAATATTACTCGCTTTTATTTTTATGGTGCTAAAGCAATGTAAATTCTGTTGATCAACTGTGCATTCACGAATTAGATTCTCGTGATTTGACATTAAAGACCCAGTTTCGATAAAAAGTACTTAGAAAAATAAGGAATCTACAGTATATAACACTAAAATGAGTACTGATTAACTAGAAGAACTCTGAATTGTGCATTTCTTCAAGTATAGTTGATAACAAGCTTAATTATGTTTAATTTCTTTTGAGGATATAGCCACTTAAGTGTTCACTCATTCAGTATAAGGATAATGACAACAGTTTTATGGGTTATTTTTAGGAACATACATGTTGTTTATATATTATAGATATCATTATCTGATAAGTATTAAAATCAAAACAATTTAGAACACATGAACAATTTTGCTTCCTGAAGTACTGTTCAGATAACAAACCTTGATCAGTTATTGGACAATCTGTCGTGTAACCTGCCTAATTTGACGTATCTGAGCCTGCTTAGTAACGAGGCGTGTCCCAATCAGCTGTCAAGTCTGGACAAGGATGACGAGGATTACCAGAGATACCGGTCAGTGCATGTGTACCTAACAGTGACAGACACATGACACAGATGTAAATTGTATACAAAGCATGTGTACCTGGCTGTTAATAGAGGCACATAACACAGATGTAAATAGTACAAAGCATGTGTACCTAATAGAGACACATAACACAGATGTAAATAGTACAAAGCATGTGAACTTAATAGAGACACATAACACAGATGTAAATAGTACAAAGCATGTGTACCTAATAGAGACACCTAACACTGATATGACCTTTAAGACTTGATAAATCGGTCTATGATTTAATTAGAAGGAGTCCCCAGTATGAAATTATTCTTTAAATCAGTCTGATTAAAATCAAACCTTCACTAGCTCCTTTTTATTGTACGCGACAAAACAATAAAAAGGAGCTAGTGAAGGTTTGATTTTAATCAGACTGTCTTTAAATGAATACATTATCTCTGTGTATAAGCCTGTAATTCATTGTTTTCCTTACTTTTAGGTATTATGTATTGTTTCGTTTGCCTGGCCTTAAGTTCCTGGACTCCACAAATGTCAAAGAGGAGGAACTTGCAGAAGCCAAGAGAGTGGGCCCTTATATGCAGGTCATAAAGGTCAAAGAGGATGAGGTGAGAGGTCATTTACCCTCTCTATGGAAAAAGTCAATATATACACTGCAACACATTTGTCAGAATTAAATGCACCGGAAATGAGAATGCTATAATGCCTCAATGAAAATAAGTTTAATTTTTGTACAGTTGAAAAATATGTACTTGTACATAAAATGACTTCAAGAAAGGCAGAGTTTACAACATTGTCTATGCTTGAGTAAAAAAAAGCTTGGATGTTTGTTCACCAAATGATTGCCATAGTTTTAACCTTCTAAACAGTAAAAACTTTGTAAATTTAATCGCATTTCTTTGTTAGATGTTTTAACTTGCACAATTAACCAAACTTCAATTTCTGGCCAACAGATAGAACATAAGGAGGAGGAAGATGAAGAACCTGCCCCATTCTCACCTCTTCCCAGTTCTACCAAGCGTCTGGACAAACCAATTGGTAAGTCACTCTCTCTCTCTCTCTATCTTAGTCCCTCTCTCTCTCTTGTTTTCTCTGTCTCTTGCTCTCTTTAACTCCCTCCCTCCCTCTCTTTCTCTTGTTCTCTCTCTTTCTTGTTCCCTCTCTCTGTTCATCTCTCTCTTGCTACCACTCTGTCCATCTCTCTCTCTCTTGCTTTCTCTGTCTCTTGATTTGTTTGTCTCTCCCCCCCTCTCTCTCTTGCTTTCTTGATCTGTCTCTTGCTCTCTCCGTCTCTTTTGCTGTCTTCCCCCTCTCTCTATCCATCTGTCTCTCTCTCTCTCTCTTTGACTCCCCCCCTCTCTCTCTTTTTCTCTATTTTGCTCCCTCTCTGTCCATCTCTCTTACTTTCTCTGTCTCCTGATTTCTTTGTGTACCTCCCTCTCTTTCTCTCTCTGTCTCTTGCTTTCTTTCACCATCTCTCTTCCTCTCTCTCTCTCTCTCTGTCTCTCTCTCTGTCTCTCTCTCTCTGTCTCTCTCTCTGTCTCTCTCTCTCTCTCTCTCTCTCTCTCTCTCTCTGTCTCTCTCACACACACAATTGACAATATTGCTAAAATATGTTCTTCTGTAACTTTTACAGCTTCATTTGGCAAGAGTAAATATATTTACTATGGGAAGCAATCAGAAGGAAACAGATTTATAAGAAACAAAGATTTGTGAAATTTCTCAATACAAGGACATGACTCATCTTTAAGACACAGTTTATCATCTGTTTTTATGTGCCATTCCATGAAACAGTTGTTAACTTTACCACTGTACAGAATATAATTATGCTTGAAAGTTGTAGAAAAAATGTTAGAGGTTGTACTGTAGATTCAGTATAGGCAATATAACCCTGTGTCGGGGTTCTGTAGAACACTGTTGTTGATAAGACATTTTATCTTTATACAGGTTGTTCCTGTTCTCTTTTTAGTGTTTAACAAAGAAATGGACAATAAGTTAATAATTTAGAGTTATCCAAATATCATCTATATCAATAAATTTTGAACATACTTTTGTAGATATTGTAAGGTTTAATGCCCTGTTCAAACAGAGAGTTTAATTCGAATTAAACATAAAGTTACTGCGAATTAGCTTCGCTTAGCGTTCACATGGAGAATTTAATGCGAATTAGTTTAATTCGAACTACTTTACTGCGCATTAAATTACTTCGCATTAGCTCCGTGTGAACGCTAAGCGAAGCTAATTCAAATTAAATTTTGAGGCATGCGTAATAGCAAAATTAGGTCAAATGCCACATGCCCATGGTCAGCTTGGAGTATTTGTGTTATTTTTGAGTGAAAAACTAAGGAAAACTGTGTTAATCACTAAAATGTGTGTACAGACACTGTAACATTATGTCAAATGCATCTCTTCTCCTTCATAAGGTGAGGTGATTTGCAAATGACGTCATAATAGCCTTACTGACGCCTGGCCGTAGAAGCAGAATTTTAATTCGCATAAGTTTACTTCACTTTAGCTGTCGTGTGAACGCAATTTAATTCGCATTATTTTGATTCGCATTAGTTTACTTTGCATTAATTTACTGCGAATTAAACTTGTCGTGTGAACAGGGCATTAGTATCAATTGAAATTAATTTAAATTATTTAAGCAAATTATAAAATAATTTTATCAGTGTCAAAATGAAATGTTGTTTACATGTGCATGATGCAGTGAATGAGTATAGGATATGATAGATGTTTTAAATTTCTGTGTGCAGTTTATATGAGAAATGTTTGTTCACAATGTCAAATACAGTTACCTGGCAATGATTATCTTTCCCTTAAATACCTGTATTTATATCTTGAAATAATTAATGGATATACAAATGTGAAATGTTAATTTCTCCAACTGAAAAAAAAAATTTCAAATAAAATGCTCAGCAATATTAAGGTCATACGCAACGTAGTTTGAACTTTATAGGGTTCTTCCCTGGAGTTGAAGAGTTCCACTAAAGGAAGGACCTATGTGTAATACTTTTAATGTCTATATATGGATTTGTACACCTCTTCTAAAATAGATATAGATGAAAAATAATCTAGACTTTATGTTTTGTAATTTTTGTACATTTTTCTTTGAATAATGCAAAAATTTTCATAATATGATATCTTTTCAAAAGTCCCGGTAACAGATGCTGATTTTTTGTCTAAGAACATGTAATGGTATTATAAGTTTAAATGTAGAATATCTTGAAAAATTATCAGTAGGTAAGGTACCTTGCATATGTCCTTAAATGGCAGAAAACATGGGTTTACATGAGAGGAAAATTGTGAAGACTACTTTTAGACTTTTGTTTTTTGTACTAAAAGAAAATGCTCTTGGTTATGTAAATGTTAGCTTGAAGCAAGTATTTGTTCATGCTGTTTTACCTATGTTGCATGAAATAAAGTTTTTCATTACTTTTGATTTGCATTTACTTTCCGAGTTGGAATAAAACCAAGCCAGAAGTCTCCAAAGAGAATGTAGCTCTACTAGTTTGATTTATAAAAAAGAAGCATGTTAATTGAAATCAGACCAATAAGTAGGATGGGTCTTGTTTAGAAAGAATTTCACAGAAATTTCCTCTTTTTTAAGTAACCATGACAACATTGTCAAAATAGAAAACCAAATTTGAATCAAAATATAGTCTACTTGTGTTACCAAGTCTGATTGCAATTAGAGTGCAAATAGTCATGGTAGTATTATGAAAAAATGACTTCTTTTTTTTGGAATAACAATGGCAACACCACTCGTCCTAATCAAACACTGGGAAAGCATAGTGATTTGTACCAAAGACTGTAAGTGTATTGTTTTGAAGAGGAAAATTGTGAAGACTACTTTTAGACTTTTGTTTTTTGTACTAAAAGAAAATCCTCTTGGTCATGTAAATGTTAGCTTGAAGCAGGTATTTGTTCATGCTGTTTTACCTATGTTGCATGAAATAAAGTTTTTCATTACTTTTGATTTGTATTTACTTTCCAAGTTGGAATAAAACCAAGCCAGAAGTCTCCAAAGAGAATGTAGCTCTACTGGTTTGATTTATAAAACAAGACAAACCAGAAGTCTCTGTCGAGACTGAAGCTCTACTGGTTTGTACTTATAGCAAAGGAAGAGGAAAGTACTTAAGCAGTTGGGAATTGAAAATTTACACTAGCAAAAAGGAGAATTATGATCCTTGAATAAGTCTCTTTATGTTCTTAGTGTAGTCTACTTGCATGCCATATTATATTATAATCAGACTAAAACTGTATTTGAAGTAGCATTTTGAGAGTAACAGAAATTGCTATCTTTATTAACCAAGGTAATAGTGTTCATTGAAGTCAAAAATGGATAAAAAGAATTATGTACCTTAGTGTAGTCTACTTATATGCCTAGTTACATTGAAATCAGACCAAAACTGTAGGAGTAGTAGCATTTTGAAAGAATTTCACAGAAATTTCTATTTTTAGTAACAACGCCAACACCGTTCTTCTAAATCAAAAACCGATACACAGAATCATGTATCTTAGTGTAGTCTACTTATATGCCAAGTTAAATTAAAATCAGATCAAAACTGTAGGAGGAGTAGCATTTTGAAAGAATTTTACAGAAATTTCTATTTTTAGTAACAACGCCAACACCATTCTTCGAAATCAAAAACCAATACACAGAATTATGTATCTAAGTGTAGTCTACTTGTGTGCCAAGTTATATTGAAATCAGATCAAAACTGTAGGAGGAGTAGCATTTTGAAAGAATTTCACAGAAATTTTCTATTTTAAGTAACACCGCCAACACCGTTTTTCGAAATCAAAAATCGATATACAGAATTATGTATCTAAGTGTAGTCTACTTGTGTGCTAAGTTATATTGAAATTAGACCAAAACTGTAGGAGGAGTAGCATTTTGAAAGAATTTCAAAGAAATTTCTATTTTTAGTAACACCGCCAACACCATTCGTCGAAATCAAAAACCAATACACAGAATTATGTATCTTAGTGCAGTCTACTTTTATGCCAAGTTATATTGAAATCAGATCAAAACTGTAGGAGGAGTAGCATTTTGAATGAATTTCACAGAAATTTCTATTTTTAGTAACAAAGCCAACACCATTCATCGAAATCAAAAACGGATACACAGAATTATGTATCTTAGTGTAGTCTACTTATATGCCAAGTTATATTGAAATCAGATCAAAACTGTAGGAGGAGTAGCATTTTGAAAAATTGTTTACAGACAGACAGACAGACAGACAGACAGACGGACGGACGCCGGACGCATTACTATCCCATAAGCTCTTCTGGTCTCTGACCAGTAGAGCTAAAAAGAAGCATGTTTATTGAAATCAGACCAATAAGTAGGAGGGTCTTGTTTAGAAAGAATTTCACAGAAGTTTAAACCATGACAACATTGTCAAAATAGAAAACCAAATTTGAATCAAAATATAGTCTACTTGTGTTACCAAGTCTGATTGAAATTAGAGTGCAAATAGTCATGCATGGTAGTATTATGAAACCAGAGAAGTCTCTGTCGAGACTGAAGCTCTACTGGTTTGAACTTATAATATAGAAAGAGAAAAGTAGCAGTTGGGATATAAATCTTTACAAAAGCAATAAATAGAATAATGACAAAAACCGATACACAGAATTATGTATCTTAGTGTAGTCTACCTGTGTGCCAAGTGATATTGAAATCAGACCAAAACTGTAGGAGTAGCAATTTGGATGTTTTTCACAGAAATTTCTATTGTTAGTAACAACGGCAACATCGTTCTTTGAAATCAAAAAGAGATCTATGTATCTTTGTGTAGTCTACTTGTGTGCAAAGTTATAATAAAATCAGACCAAAACTGTAGGAGGAGTAGCATTTTGAAAGTATTTTTTTAAAAGTCTATTTTAAGTAACAATGGCAACACCGTTCATCGAAATCAAAAACCGCTACATAGAATTATGTATCTTTGTGTAGTCTACTTTTGTGCCAAGTTATATTGAAATCAGACCAAAACTGTAGGAGGAGTAGCATTTTGAATGATTTTCACAAAAATTTCTATTTTTAGTAACAACGGCAACAACATTCATCGAAATCAAAAACCGATATACAGAATTATGTATCTTAGTGTAGTCTACTTGTGTGCCAAGTTATATTGAAATCA
>PRKT01000012.1:843030-863053 GCA_003671525.1 Saccostrea glomerata | reverse complement strand
CCCCCCCCCCCCCCCTAACATATTTTAGCCCTTAATATTGAAATATAATTTTTCGGAATTTAGTATATCTCTTACTGAGGAGAGATCTTAATTAGTACTTAAAAGAATTTCTTGGCTTTATTAAACATTGTTGATAATTGTATCAGAATTTTGGAACATTAGTTAAATAAATAAATCGGTTTGTGTACGAGTTGTCTGGACACCATCTGACGGCATTGGTAATGCAACAATTAGCACAATGTGTTGGAAGATTAACTTATAAATTATTAAATAATTTATAAATATTAAGATCTTTTAAAGTGAAAGACTGAAAGTTAAGAGAAAAAGTTGATGAGGAAAAAAAAGAAAATTGAAATATTTTATATAAGTAAGTTCCCCCAGCAATTTTGATTTGTACATGTACACTAGTATTATCACTCCACATATGAATCCCAATTGTAAAGCGTTGATAGGTACTACTCGTATAAAAAAAAACAAGTATATTCTGACAAAACGTCAGAGATACTCAAGCTGTAGAAAGTTAGCTAGGAAGTGTCATTAATTAATATCCTAAAATGGTATAAGATGAGGGCTATTTGAAATGGGGTTCGTTATATACGTAAATGAACACAAACACCATGTTGTAGATATGGATAAGTGTATATTCAATCAGTATTATCACAGCTCTGAAATATATAAACAATAATAAATATTTGATAACAATACATACATGTAGATCACTTGCCAGATAGCACGGTCAAAATAAGAGTTATTTCCCTTTAATTGTGCTCATATATATAAAACATTAAGAGTTGTCTTTCTTAATCGATAATATGTACAGAGTATAAATACTGGAATTTATAGATGAAACAATAAGATCAATTATACTGAACTTTTCCAGAATAATATAATGATATGGACAATATCAAAAATATATATACATCATACCTATATGTGATATAAAGCCATTCTCCAAATATACAAGTAAGAGTGAAATCTTACTCAGTGATCTGCATATAAATAAAACACAACTTTACTGTATTGCTCTCAAAAATATACAATACACTTATATATGAAATCATTACTTTTCATTATTTACACATTCATAAAATAATCACAAAGACTGAATCTTCATACTTTGTATTAGAATATTAATATTTAGGAATTAAATAGATAAACAATTATACAGAGATAATGAAATTAGTAAGAGTCAACTTACATTCTGTCCAGTCTTGGTCATGGTCGTAAATAAGTCAATATAGACAAACAAATATACCAAAAAGCAATATGTCTGCTGGTCAGACCAAGATCTCCAACAAAAGTAATTAACTAAGTTAAAACCAAAAGAGAGGGAAACCAAACCAACCAATGAAATCCAAGTTGGCCCTGACACTACACAAGATATAAATAGAAAAGGGACAGGGGTTTAAATGACCAATGTGATGTCATACATCTATAAATAACTCAATGAACACAGATTGATGTAAATAATTCCATGTGGATTTATTCAATAAATGAAATGCTGAAAAGAAATAAACATGATAATTCAACTGAATTAATTTAATCCTGAAATATAATAATTAATATAAGAAATAAATCACCCTATCACATTGAGTTCAATCTTCTGTTGAATAAAATATATGTACATGAAACAAAATTCATATACTGAATTTGATTTTTTGCAAAGATTGACATCCATGTAATATACATGTAGGTATAATGTTGATAATTGGGGTTCACGTTTTTTTTTTTGTTTAGCCCCTCCCCCTTTCAATTAGCCCCCACCCTCACTTTCAGTTTGTTTCAGACGCCTATGACAACATTTAGAATACATAAATCCAAACCTGTACAAAAGTTTTTTTTTTTCAAAAAGGGGGGTTGGGGGGGGGGGGGTTTGCAGGCTCCAAATAATCCACTTGATTACGGATTCATCTAGCTGTGCGGCATGTCCCATACATATATAGATCTATTCCATACGAATCCGGAAGAAGTTATTGGTTCATTACCAAACTGAAGATTATACTAATTTTCAGAGTTTAAAAACAAACGTATGAGGGAGAATTTAACATAAGTTTATCTTATGCTATTATTTTATTGTCGCTCAAAGTACACATCATTTGCAGGAAAGTAAGAAGCAATATCAGTTTATCAATTTCGGAGGGGGGGAACCATACATTTTCTGGCCATGCATTGTAGAATTTGTTAACAATGGAGTAACCTGCGTCACCTTTCCGAGTCGCCATTGGACTCGTCCAAGGATGCTTTGTGGACGACCGAAACGTCGGCGACTGAAAGTTACCTGAGATTCCTACGCAAGGGAAAGTGCGAAATCTCTGTATAGAAACTGTTGCGGCTGCGGAGCTTCACTCGTTGTTCATTCGCCATAGAATAGAATCCGACATTTAACACTTAATATCTATGAATATACAGACATTTTCAAGATAAGCTTCATTTTTGTGTCTAGAAATATTTTTATCTACCAAAATAATATATTTTTGTGTTTTAAAACTGAGTAAATAGATGACCTAGCATCGTTTTAGATAACTCAAGCCCCTCTAGGGCTTGAGTAATTAGAAAATTTTAGAAATTGATTTTGTCAAAAAATAAAAAATAAATTAAACTAGTGCTAATTGTAACGGGGACCGTAACAGATGTTCCCCAAACGCTCCCCAACTCCCTTTTATAGTCATATTCCCTGTAAGCGTAATTAAATAAGACAAACTCTATGCATTTGAGACTTTAACAACGTTTACCCAAAAGTGTACTATGTTCATTCAAATTTTATCATTGCACACTTACACATGTTGATGCATGTGCGTAATGACCATATCATATTGTCTACACGATCTATATATTTTAATATGCTAAATATCAAAGTATTTAATTCAAAAGTATAAAAAAAACGCTCATTCAAGTGTTTTTTTTTATTTTACCCATTTCACGTGCACGCACGTGCATACATGAGTATGGTGACCATACCTTCTTGTAGAAGTCTATTACATCTATCTATGTTCTAAATCTCACCCCATTTGGTTGAAAACCAAGGGAGTTATAGCTATTTAAAGTTTCGGCCAATCAGATTGCAGCGCACGTACACGCACATGTATGCATGTGCATGGTAACCATACCTTCTTGTAGAAGTCCATTATATATATCTATGCTCCAAATCCCATCTTGTTTGGTTGAAAATCAAGGGAGTTATAGCTGTTTTAAGTTTCAGCCAATCAGATTGCAGCGCAAGTACACGCACGTGTATGCATGTGCATGGTGACCATACCCTCTTGTAGAAGTCCATTATATGTATCTATGTTCCAAAACCCATCCTGTTTGGTTGAAAACCAAGGAAGTTATAGCTATTTGAAGTTTCAGCCAATCAGATTGCAGCGCACGTGCATACACGTGTTTTCATGATAATTGCTATATATCATGTTGTAGGATATCGTAATGCATGGCTATGTTGAAAATTTCAAAGGATTTCGTCAAAAAACAAGAAAGATATTGAGACTTTAGTTTCAGCCAATCAGAGCAAAGCGCACGTGCATGCGCGTGAGATCTTGCTTTTTTGACCATGTCATCTTGTCTATACTACTAATATATCCTTACCTTATGAGTTTCAAAGCATTTCATAAAAAAATAGAAAAGTTAAGTCAATATACCTTATATTGGCCATTTAACGTGTTGCACGTGCTATAAGCCAAAAGACTTGAACACCCCAAGTATTATTAAATACTCCATGAAACACCCTGTAAGAGATTTCGAACCATTATTCTTTTTTAGTTAAAATGAGAATTCAAGTTTGAGGGTTTTGTATGCTTCAATTTCCTTTTCAATCAATTCTTGTTTGACTAGGTTATGGCTAGAAAGAATTCCTTTGTATCTAAATTATTAGCTCAGTATATTGTAAAACGATAATGACAATTCTAATCCGGTCAAACCTGTTCAATACTCATGTATACAATCAGGAATATTTGTTTTATATTTCAATTTTTCATTCCCAAAATTTCTGTCAAATTTTAAAAATGTAAACAATTTACGCGGTCGGTTTTGTAGTGTACCATTAACCCCGGTTCCTAGCAAGGTTATTATAACGACCATAAAAATTACAAAGAGTCAGTCTTTTCTATCGTCAACTTCCCTTACTTATGCAACAATATACCTTCATCACCTTCATACAGAGTGTATATACCTCAGTTGATTCGATACGCAAGAACAACCTCTATATATGAACCATTTCTAAAAGGAAGTAAATTATTGACAAGTAAGTTGATAAAACAAGAATATCAGCAGTCTCGTTTGAAGTAATCATTTCGTAAGTTCTATGGTCAATACACTGACCTTGTCAGCAAATACAGTTTATCATTGAGTCAAATGCTGACTGACTTTTTTCATACTAATTGTTAGTCCATTATTTATACGCTGAATTGACGACGGATTTTTCCATTATTTCCCAAAAATGACAAGAAGCACACGCCGGTGTGACCGGTCAGCAGGGGATGCTCACTCCTTCGTGGCACCTGATCCCACCTCTGATGTTTCGGAGGTCCGTGTTTGCTCTGCTCCTACTCTGTACTGTTTAATGGACTTTGATATTGAATACTAGTACTGTTCGTTATCTCCATATCCTTCTTTAAGCGAAGGTGTTGGAATAACAGTTACATAAACATCTCTTAGTAACCTGTTTCAGTTAAAAATTGATCTTACTAGAAGCATGTTCTTGACCTTGAATAAGGTTGTATATGTTTTAAACAATGTATGGATGTTAATCATTAAGTCTGGCTTCTAAGACGAAAGTTTTTCTGTATCTCTTTCTGTTGGACTTCAGACATTGGCGACAAAAAAATTTTAAATGAGTAAAACAGTTTTGTAACATTTCTTAAAAAGAATTCTAATAAGTATAATCTACCTCAAAACGGATGCGCGCGGGCCTGAGAACCAAGATTTCAATTTTATATGGCCTTAATGAATAACAATGTTAAAATGTTGAATGATTTTACTTACTTTTATATTGTACTTTTACATATTAGCATGAGATTGCAGTGTTTGAATTTTTATGCTTTCAGAAAGGTGAAGTTGAAGATGAGAAGAAAGAAAATGGAGATACAGCTGAGGGTAGTGAGGCCACAGAAGGGGGAGAAAAAGAGACACCTAAAAAGAAAGGGAAAAAGAGGAAGTCTGAGGAAGCAGGGGAGAGTTCTGAAGAAAAAGGAGAGAAAAGTACAACTGAAGAAAAGGAAGGGGAAGATACTAAAACACCAAAAAAGAAAGGGAGAAAGAGGAAATCTGAAGGAGAAGTGGAGAGTTCCGCTGAGGGAGGGGAAGACAGTCCAAAGGCAGAAGGAGAAGAAGATGACAAGGCAGCAAAAAAGAAAAAGAGGAAAAGGGGTATCTCTCATTATAGCTGTTAGTTTTAGTCAACACTAAGAGATAAACAGTGTCAGCAATACTTTTATTTATAAGTTTTTGACTATGATGTTGATGTACTTGGTCTGATTGACAGGTAAACCTGCCCCCAGGAATAGTTACAGAGGAGAGGCAGCTAAACATGGAGATCCTTCTAAAATTGAGGACATTTTCCCCATGGCTTTGACTTATATGAGTGATCCCAAAGAGACTCCATTGAAAAAGATCATCAAATATATAGACAAATTCTACCCAGAAGTGAACATAGATGCCAGGTAAGTACAAACATGTAAATAAGTTATTACAGGCTGATCATCTGGAACATCTCTCTCTGAACTGTATTCTAAATTCACTGTTTGAATTCATGATTGTGTTTTAAGAATTAAATGTATAACAATTTAATCAAATCTGAAGGTTCATTACATGGACATATGTATTATTTACAGCTTAAAAAAGGCCTTGGATAAGGGTGAATCAAAGGAAATGTGGCAGCATTTAAGTGGGAATTTCTACCGACTCTTGCTGGAGGAATTCAGTCCAGGATACTGTGAGTAACTTGTTAACAAGCCTCCTCTTTAGCATCATCTCCTATAAAATCAGCTAAACACGCTTTATCTTTCTTGGCCACTGTGTTATGTCTTTTGTGTCAGAAACATCAATATGTGCATGTATTTGTATCCAAAATTGGCCCTTATTTTATGCTTTGTGTATGAGAAACATCAATAAGAATGTGCACATGTATCTGCAGTTTTATTAAAATGGTCCTCTGTTGTGTACATGCAATTCAGTTGGAAGAAATAAAAGAATAGGAGTGAAACAGTTCCCCGCGGTATTGATTCACCACAGTATTTTATCTGGGTTCAATACACAGAACAAAATCTCTATTTTCGGTTTGGTTCGTTTATTCTATCGGAAGCGAAGCCCGTTATGCATACCGTATATACTCGCTTATAAGTCGGTCCGCCTATAAGTCGGTTGTATTTAATAAGCTTGCATATCAGATCGACTGACCTCATATAAAACCATACTTTTAATAGCTCACCTATAAGTCGGACAGAGAGTTTTAGACCAGAGATTAACTCCCAAAAAACCGACTTATAGCCGAGTATACATGGTAAATTATCCCACTGTTTCCACCTTTTATTGATGTCCCTGGCATACTATACTAACTAGACAGTGATTCCTTTTATTTCCATTTCATTGTGAAATAAAATTGTAGATTTAAACTTTAAAAATGCAGACATAGATTTAAATTACACGAGGATTCCCATCCCAATTTCAATAGTCCTAGCCCACTGACGTCAAACACAATGGCAGCCGTGCGGTATTTTCATGCATATTTGGCCTCCTTAGCGTCAGACTCAGACAGATGCGCACGAGATTTGCATGCTTACTAGGCCTCCTTAGCTCCTGACCTATCGACCTGCCTAATTTACATTATGGCAGAATTATCAGGAAATAAACTCCGCTAACTTTCCAAGGGTTATCATAGAGAAAAAAATTTAGAAATGCAAATACATGTATTTAGTTCAAACCGCAAAAAATTTGTGGACTTAAATTTGTAAAATAATTTTTAACAGTCAAATCAAATTGATTTCCACTATCCATTTTGTCCATGAATTATTTGACTAGATTAAGAAAAGGAAGCATAAAACAACAGTTGAATTTGTTTCCTTCTATCAAAATGTGAGCAATGGAATATACAAAATTTAGTGCAATCACTGGGAAATTGAGTTGTTGGTGTATTCACGAATTAGTGCTTCACACTTCTGTGCTGTATATTGTATTTACATTTCATTTCTTGGTGGTATTCATGCATTAGCGCATCTATGTCTTCACCAAATTAAGCCTCTAAAATATGAAGCCTACTTTTTTAAGTTCATGTATAGTATTAGAGGCACTTGTTTGGTAAAAAAAAATTAATCCATTATAGTACATAAATAAACTTCTTGACAACAAAAAGGATACTTTATTTTTATTTAATGTGACGGTATGTAGATTCTTTAGCTGTGGTAATCTTATTCCATCATCTAATTCATTATTATCTAACACAAGCTCCTCCAGTTGTGTGAAACTTTCCAAGCCTTCCAATGACCTGTAAAAATTAAGATACATGTATTTGAGATGCCTGGGACCCTAATTTTCAGTAAGATGCTCTACCAACTGAGCAATCCGGCCAATAGTGATTGAACCCGTCTAACCGCCACTTATCAAACGCAGAAAGCAATGAAATAAATTCAGAGTAATGCATTAGATTTACCAGTATTTGCTTTCATTTTCCAGACTACTGAAACCCAAAATAAGCAATGCAACATTGCATGTTACAGCTACATGCATATGCTGTTTGAAATAAATGATAACACAAATAATTCAAACTGTGAAACTAGTATGATTACTGTGGAATCCTCATTATTCTTGGAGGACCAATGTTCATGAATTTCATGGGTGACCCTTTATATTCATGAATTTACATTCCCATGAATAATTGTAAAGTCAACATATTTATATATTTATGCAGTGATTTTCTGTAAATATGAGTAATCCACAAAATTAAGTTCCCATGAATTAACAAAATTTTGCAATCTGATTAAAATCAGATCCTTTGATCAACTCACAAAGATCCCCTTGTCTAAAGATCTTGTATGAGCGGATCAAATGATCTGATTTTCATCAGATTGCAAAATTTAAATTTCCAATGAACACTTACCCCCATAAATTAAAATAATTCCACGGTATTAATTTTATGATCTGACATCACAGTGATGAAAAGCAATTCACTACATTATCTACTCCATAAAACAAACCACAATGAAATTGCCTCTCACTCTTTCATCAAATTAAAACATCCTTGTGGTACTGCCTCTGCTTTTCTGAATTATTTTGTTACCTTAAACAATTAAAACTCAGATCTAGTCTTCTTGTTTTCTCAGCAAATTCATGGACAGCTTCAATGGGAATCCTGGTGACATCTTGTCCAGCCAATGAGAGCTGTCAATACAAATATTAGCTGAACTCAGTTCTATCATCAACACTCAGCCAATGAAAGCTGCCAATACAAATATTAACTGAACTCAGTTCTATCATCAACACTCAGCCAATGAGAGCTGCCCATATAAAAAAGTCTAATCCAGAAATTTCTTAACAGACAAGCTCAAACACTATAGAACCATTCTTTGTTTGGATCAAGCATTTTTCATGGACTAGTCAAGTTCCTCCAAATATATGAGAAGCCCATGTCTTACCAGGGGGGAGGGAGGGGGTCAATTTGAGTTCCTTGAATATATAAATTAATTACAACAATGAAATCCCATTAACTCCATGTTTTTGGTGAGAATGAGAGGAGATGAGTCCAAGTACATTTTAAAGTTACTTTAGCAGCTGTTTAGTATTGGTGTATTCCACGTTCAATCTTTGTTAATTTTGTAACAAACAAACAAGTGCAATCGGTTGTCATTGGGATCTATTAAATACAATTCAATGGTTACCATACCTTAAAATTTGTTGCAAAAGCAAATTTACAAATATGGAAAATATTTACATAAGGAAAAGAACTGTAGTAATTTTTTGAAAATCTCTTGCTATTTTAATTCTGCTACAGCTTGTACATGATGAAATATCTGGTTAATTCCATAGGCACTTGGTTTCAGGATGGTGTATTTTGTGCATTTTGTGTTAATTTTTCTAGGTGTGTCTGAATACCCTCATTAAAATAAAAATTCAACAAGTTTTGCGCAGTTTCTGACCTCTCTAGATTTTTAAGTTTACAGATGGACGGACAGACAGACGGACGGACGACGGACAAAATGTGATCAGAAAAGCTCACTTGAGCCGAAAACAAAAAAAAAGAAACAAATTACATAAAGACATACGTTTTTCTTTGTTTTTGGTTTCGGTTTATCCTCCTCTGCTGTGCTCTCACCAGGGACTCTATAAAATCCACACTTTCCAGATCCTTTTACCTGAAAAACACACAACTAATGTAATATTTCAAGATTTACATGACTAATGCTCCTTACTAATGGAATTTAATATAGAAATGACTAATACTTTCTGAACCCTCTCAGTGACTTTCTGTTTCAGGAGACTGAGAGCAGTGATCACTGATCAGCCATATTCAATCCTACTTATTTCTTCTGTGTTATAGCTATAATCTGTGACCAGTGGCTATATAGTAAACATAGCAAACAGTATTTGTAGACATTTTGCGATAATCACATAATTAGCATGAGACACAGTGACAATCGTCTTATGACAAAGTACACTAGAAGTACTGTGAGTTAACTCAAAATCTTCTACTATATTGTATATATTATGTGCAGTGAAATAGGAAATTAAAAATCTGTATATCAAATTTCAGTATGTGCAACCTCTGCAAGTGAACAGAAAATTCAAATATTAATTGGAATTTTTCTAAGTCCAAGGGGCATAACTCTGTCAAAAATTGCTCAATTGTACCCAAAACATAACCTGGCCTAGATATTTTAATGATAAATCTGTATATAAAATGATATTTTAATATATGCAACCTCTGCAAAGAAAATGAAAGGAAACTGTTGGTGGACCAATAGACTAACTGACAGAGAGCAATATGCCCTACCTTCTTCAAAGTAGGCCATAAAAGGATAATTATTTGAAAATATTTTTCGTGTAGCCTGGTGAAGAGCTAGTGATAATAGAGCTGGTGATAATGGGTTTACCAGTATGATGGTGCCGTATCTAATGCCTCTGTCCAGGGCGTTCAGCAGCTTGTTAGGGTACGACTCCACCTGTAGGGCCGGGTACTTAGATCCGATCAGCTGCTTCAGACTGAAGAATCGCACACCTTTGTTCTTCATTTTATTAAGGAACATAACACAAACTATCAGCTAGAGGTAGAAGGAGGCTTGGGTTTGGGACCACCGACAGCAGCATTCCACTGATTAGAATCACCACCACCCCAACCACCAGGCCGATTCTGCAAGAGTAACACTTCTATGTGAATACACCACAATCATCCACTCATAGGCTTTTTCAATTAGAAGTTGTTAGATTCTTAGGAACATTTTTTTTTAATTAATATTAAACACAAATAAAAAGAGGAGTATTTAATGTCACTTACTGGTGGAAGCTGTGTCATATTGGCCTGCCAATTGGCATCCTGGGACTCTCCCCAGTTCTTTGGAACTTGACCAATGTTGGCAACTGCAGGGTTTTGGCTAGCCTGTGGCATGTTGGTGCTGTTCCAATTGGGAGGCTTCTGGGCGTTTGGTGCTGGATTGCCCCAAACAGCAGTGCCATCGTCTACCTCTCCTGTGCCCCTGGCCTGTCCCTCACCCCAGGTTGAAATTCCACCACCCTCTCCAGAATTTCCCCATGATCCTGTTTCCGTCTTTGAACCCCACTGACTGGGTTCCTGTGATTCTTTGGTTTGTCCTCCAGTCCAAGAACTAGCTGGGTCCTTTGTGATTGGTTTCATTGGAACTCCACTCCACTGGTTGGGATCCACTCCTCTACTGTTCCATTGTCCAGCTGGTGCTGGTTCTTTATTAGATTCCCAAATGGCTGTACCATTATTGTTGTTCCACATGTTGCCATTTCCACTTTGAGCTGCTTGAGCTCCTTGGGGAGGTGGCGCTGTGTTAGTCTTTTCTGGCAATGCATTAGTTGCTGTTGATCCTTTACGTCGGAGTTTTGGGGAAGTTTCTACTGTCCATGTTGAATCTTGGTTAACAGGTTTCTTTCCCCATCCGTCATGGCTTTCAATGGCGCTTACAATAGCTTTGTCATATTCACTGACTTCAGGATTACCTGCAGCAGTAGCACTTGGACTTGTGTTGGAGGGAATTGCAGTAAGGCCTTTTCCAGCTGCCTGGGCCCATGTAGTTTGAGATCTAGCTGGATTTTGGCTCTGTCCACTAGCTGGCAAAGCATTGTTAGCACCTGGCCACTGTGGAGCAGGACCAGCTCTGGAGGGAGTTATTTGGGTGCCCCATTGTGATCCGGGAGCAGTTGGATTCGCCCAATCTTCACTTGTGCTTGGATTTCTAATTGGCCATTTTTCAGCTGCACTTTTATTAGTATCCACTGTTGATGTTCCCCACCCACTAGCCATGGATTGAGCTTGTCCATTATTGCCACTGTTCCCTTTACCTGCGTCACTTCCATTTCCAACAACCCCAGAGCCCACTGTTCCCCAATTGTCAACTGGGGACTTGGAATTACTTTGAAATGCACTGTTGCCCTGTGACCCGATAGAAGACTGACTTGTGATTAAACGTTGCTGTGAGATAGCTTGAGCACTGGTGCTGCTTCCAATACTGCTTGCCAATGACTGTTGTATTTGTACTGCACTTAGAACTTACGAAATAATGACTTTGAAACAACTTTTTAGCTAAATAAAGCAACCTCAAGTAGTTAAATAAAGTTATCATACCTCTACTGATTTTTTCATATGTAAAAGTATAAGGTAGTAATGTGAATAATTTCCTAGAAATCTCTGTGCATGTACTAATCCCAAATAAGCTCATTAGTTAAATCAGCTAATCCCTGCTTCTTAAGCTAATTTCCCAGTTATCCGTAATCCTCTAGATTTTGCTTTTGTATCAATCTGATATGTTAATGGACTAACCCTAATTAGTCCGGAATCTAATTCCCCGTCATTCGTAATCCTCTATTTTTTTTTTATTTTGTATCATTATAAAAAAAACAGTTGAAAAGTCTATCATTGAGGGAACAAGCACTTAGATTCATGTTCCCCTCGACCAGCTATTACAGTCCTGCAGGCCTTGAGGAACAGGAATCTTGCTTACTTCCTCCGTAATATACTTCAACTGTATACTAATTATACTAATATACTAACTATAGTAGGTAATATTTGAGCTATTCAGCTAATCCTAAACCTTTTCAGCTCAGGTGAGCTATAAATGACATTTCATGAAGCATTAGCATGATCACATCTATACTTGCCTCAAAACAAATGCGGCCAGCCGGCTTTTTGTCGATCGTGACGTCGAAGAAACACTCAGGATTCGGCATGGTCGAAAGACGCCTGACAAATCCTGTATATACCCTTCTGAAAAGAATTTTGCCGGTTGTTTTACAAACCCACGTGCAGGAGAAATTGCAGGGCGACGTCAGATTGCTCTAATTACAGGAAATGCAAACAGAAAATAAAGTATTTGATAAAAAAAAACCATTATATTTACATAATCATCTGTTTTGCTGTATTTTATTCTATATTTCCACATATATAAAAATGTCCTCATTTTCTAAGCATTGACAAAATACTTGTACTTGAACACCTTCTCTTATAAAAAAAAAAAAGTAAATAAAGTTGCTGCAATTAGTGCTCTCTTCTAAGGGAAACTACTCTCGACAGTCTTGTAAACATGCTAGAGTTGTCAATACAGAATTGCCGCTGAGATTGGTTGATCAAGATGAGACTCGGGCTTGTAACTTCAGGTAAACGGTTCTTGTCTTAGCAGTATTGTACCTAAACAAAGAGGACGCACTTCAATGATTTTCCAGTAAAAATAACATTTTGGGACCCCCACCCCCAGGGCAAGTCATCGGTGGACGTGGTCCAGTTCCAGTTCACCAGCAACAGATGGCACAGCAACAAATACTGCAGCAGCTTCACCTGGCTGTGAAGGCTGGCCTGATCAGCCCACAACTACTTCAGCACCACCTGCCACCTCCTATGCTGGTTTTATTGCAACAATTACTACAGAACACACAACTCTTGCAATCTCTCATTACTACTCAGCAGGTCCTTCAGCAGAACAAAAATCTTAATCCTCTCGTGCAGCGTCAGCAGTTGGAACAACTGAACGTCAAAGTCAACTCTGTCAAACATCAAATACTCCTGCTTCAACGCCAAATTACTGAAGCTCAGAAAGCCTTGATCAAAGTGCAACAGCAACAACCACCACCAGAGGGCGAACAGACCAATACCTCAACTGTGACCTCAGATCTCCAGAACCTTTCCATCGTATCAAGCCAACCACAACCTACACAGTCTAAGCTTATTCAGTGGAAGAAAGGATCCGACAGCTCAAATACCCAAACCTCTAGTGCTGAAACAGGTGCTAATGATAGCAGTGCTTTAAACAAGGCTGTAGGATCCAAACCAGCAATACACCAACCTTCTACCAGCAACAATAACATTCGTTATCACGGAGATCTGGGTCTTGCTAACCTTATTGGGGATCAGACTTGGACTGCCTCAACCACCTCCACATCCAGCTGGCCTAGCTCTACCAACAACAGTATCACCTCCATCAGTGAGGAAAAATCTTCCACTATCAACACAACTGACAGCAAAGAATCTCAACCACCTGCCAATGCTGTTACCACCACTCTCAATGATTCGATTCCAGAATTCGTGCCAGGCAAACCTTGGCTTGGAATAACCAACAAGAATGTTGAAGATGATCCACATATCACTCCAGGAAGCTTTTCCCGATCTCTCAGTCTCAGTGTCAACACCGTCAAGGACGACTACCTCTCGTCTCTGACCAAAACAAGTCCGAGTGTTACAGAGTCCCCTTCATGGAATTCCAAAAGCAACCAGAATCCTAAATGGAGCAACAATGAATCCGCTCCAAGTTCTTTCTCAAATGAAGTCTGGGGAGTCCCTTTATCAAAAAATAATTCCAGACCACCACCAGGACTTATACCAAAATCCGGGAATTGGACTGGTGTCAATCGTCAACATTCCTGGGCAGGGTCTACCAGTTCAATGATGTCTGGTAGGTGCTCCTTTCATTTATGTTTCTTGAACGAGTTAAATTTTATTTTGTTTGAATTATATCTTGAATTAAATTTTTCTGTTAATTTACAGGAAATTCTGCTGGATGGGAGGGTATCTCAACCTGTTTGATGTTGAAAAACCTTACCCCACAGGTAATTTTTAACAAGATTGATGAGATTTAATGGAAAGTTTAGAGGCATTTTAGCTACAGACATATAATTACATTTGACCTTTATTTTGTACTGTAGATTGATGGATCTACTTTGAGAACCTTGTGTATGCAGCATGGGCCCCTGCAGTGGTTCTACCTTAGTCTACATAATGGTCAAGCTTTGGTGCGCTATCACAGCAAAGAGGAAGCTTTCAAGGCTCAGAAGTCCCTTAATACATGTGTTCTTGGAAACACCACCATCGTTGCCAATTTCGTGTCGGAAGCGGAAGCAACAAGATTTGCGGAGCAAAGTGCAATGGCGGCACAACCTAGTCAGTGGTCACAGCAACAGAGTAATCCCTCCATTCACCGTCAGGCCAGCATGAGTAACCGCGGAACCATGGGTTTGGGGATGTATAGTTCCAATTCTAGCACCTTAGGCCACAATGTCCCCCCAAGTTCCAGCTACGCGTCATCCATGTGGAGTCAGGGTGGAGGATCCACCCGTGCATGAGATTACAACCAGTTATGCTCTCCGCTTAAAACAATGTATAGCTGTGCATGAAATTTCAATAAATTTCCTTTATTAACTTCTTCTTTTAGCATTTTCATATCTGTAGTCACGAATTTGGGATTTTTTCTGGCATGACATTCTTATTTTGTATATGTGAGAAAGCTTTTTACACAGCAGAACAACTAACTGGGGGGTCAACATTACTGCTACATTGCCAAAAATTTCAACTCATTACCGCTACATATCGATTTAGCCAGGTATAGTTCAGTTTACATGAGTTCTATTATCAACAGAATTCACTCACTATCTAATCAGAATGAGTACATATATATAAATAACTCTGCAGTCGGAATTTAATTATTTAGCGTCATCTGAACATTATGGCCACTATTGAGAAGTTTGTTACAAATCGAGGGAATGCCGGTCAACTTATCGATTTTTTATAGAAAAAATAAGACTTTCAAAAACTCAAAATTGCAAAATAGACCTCGACGAATTATTTGTTGAATTTAATAAAGAAAAAACATCCTGTTCAAAGTCCTACTTTCACCTCCCCGTGGTGAGCAGGAGGAACGGGTCTTATGCATGTACATGTATAGGTTGTACTGTACACGCATAAGTGGCTGGCTAACGAAAGAGGCAATGTAACGGTAATGTATACTTTTTTTATGTAGCGGTAACGTAAGGTTTTTTGTAGCGGTAATGACTATGTAGCGGTAATGAAAATTTTGAAAATGTAGCAGTAATGATACGCACCCAACTAACTTGAGGCAGTCCTTGGCAAAGCCTTTTTTTAATTGTTCTCACATGTGTTCGATACGAAGAAATTATTTTTAAATTTCATTCAATAATTGACAAGTAGAAAAGTATAGTAAAAAAAAACAATTACTGGGATCGATACCATATAAAGTGCAAAATAAAGTAAATGTATAAAGGTGGAACAATGTTTAAAAAAATTAGGGATGGCAATTTATCGAATACAGAATTGCAAATCGGTTAACTGCAAGACGTTCCGACCGATTAACTGGTTAACAGTATCAAAATACGCATTTTCTTGATGTACATAGTATATAGATCTATTGTATACACAAAAAGACTGATAAAGTCTACATATATAATACTGTATTCTCGTATCACAATGCCCGAATCGGAAGGGAAGATTCCGGGATTATTTTGCGTCAGCCATGATTTGACGTGAACCAAAGTGTAATACTGTTATGACACCAACATTTTGATAGAAGGAAACAAATTCAACTGTTGTTTTATGCTTCCTTTTCTTAATCTAGTCAAATAATTCATGGGCAAAATGGATAGTGGAAATCAATTTGATTTGACTGTTAAAAATTATTTTACAAATTTAAGTCCACAAATTTTTTGCGTTTTGAACTAAATATTTGCATTTCTAAATTTTTTTCTCTATGATAACCCTTGGAAAGTTAGCGGAGTTTATTTCCTGATAATTCTGCCGTAATGTAAATTAGGCAGGTCGATAAGTCAGGAGCTAAGGAAGCCTAGTAAGCATGCAAATCTCGTGCGCGTCTGTCTGAGTCTGACGCTAAGGAGGCCAAATATGCATGAAAATTCCGCACGGCTGCCATTGTGTTTGACGTCAGTGGGCTAGGACTATTGAAATTGGGATGGGAATCCTCGTGTAATTTAAATCTATGTCTGCATTTTTAAAGTTTAAATCTACAATTTTATTTCACAATGAAATGGAAATAAAAGGAATCACTGTCTAGTTAGTATAGTATGCCAGGGACATCAATAAAAGGTGGAAACAGTGGGATAATTTACCATGTATACTCGGCTATAAGTCGGTTTTTTGGGAGTTAATCTCTGGTCTAAAACTCTCTGTCCGACTTATAGGTGAGCTATTAAAAGTATGGTTTTATATGAGGTCAGTCGATCTGATATGCAAGCTTATTAAATACAACCGACTTATAGGCGGACCGACTTATAAGCGAGTATATACGGTATGCATAACGGGCTTCGCTTCCGATAGAATAAACGAACCAAACCGAAAATAGAGATTTTGTTCTGTGTATTGAACCCAGATAAAATACTGTGGTGAATCAATACCGCGGGGAACTGTTTCACTCCTATTCTTTTATTTCTTCCAACTGAATTGCATGTACACAACAGAGGACCATTTTAATAAAACTGCAGATACATGTGCACATTCTTATTGATGTTTCTCATACACAAAGCATAAAATAAGGGCCAATTTTGGATACAAATACATGCACATATTGATGTTTCTGACACAAAAGACATAACACAGTGGCCAAGAAAGATAAAGCGTGTTTAGCTGATTTTATAGGAGATGATGCTAAAGAGGAGGCTTGTTAACAAGTTACTCACAGTATCCTGGACTGAATTCCTCCAGCAAGAGTCGGTAGAAATTCCCACTTAAATGCTGCCACATTTCCTTTGATTCACCCTTATCCAAGGCCTTTTTTAAGCTGTAAATAATACATATGTCCATGTAATGAACCTTCAGATTTGATTAAATTGTTATACATTTAATTCTTAAAACACAATCATGAATTCAAACAGTGAATTTAGAATACAGTTCAGAGAGAGATGTTCCAGATGATCAGCCTGTAATAACTTATTTACATGTTTGTACTTACCTGGCATCTATGTTCACTTCTGGGTAGAATTTGTCTATATATTTGATGATCTTTTTCAATGGAGTCTCTTTGGGATCACTCATATAAGTCAAAGCCATGGGGAAAATGTCCTCAATTTTAGAAGGATCTCCATGTTTAGCTGCCTCTCCTCTGTAACTATTCCTGGGGGCAGGTTTACCTGTCAATCAGACCAAGTACATCAACATCATAGTCAAAAACTTATACATAAAAGTATTGCTGACACTGTTTATCTCTTAGTGTTGACTAAAACTAACAGCTATAATGAGAGATACCCCTTTTCCTCTTTTTCTTTTTTGCTGCCTTGTCATCTTCTTCTCCTTCTGCCTTTGGACTGTCTTCCCCTCCCTCAGCGGAACTCTCCACTTCTCCTTCAGATTTCCTCTTTCTCCCTTTCTTTTTTGGTGTTTTAGTATCTTCCCCTTCCTTTTCTTCAGTTGTACTTTTCTCTCCTTTTTCTTCAGAACTCTCCCCTGCTTCCTCAGACTTCCTCTTTTTCCCTTTCTTTTTAGGTGTCTCTTTTTCTCCCCCTTCTGTGGCCTCACTACCCTCAGCTGTATCTCCATTTTCTTTCTTCTCATCTTCAACTTCACCTTTCTGAAAGCATAAAAATTCAAACACTGCAATCTCATGCTAATATGTAAAAGTACAATATAAAAGTAAGTAAAATCATTCAACATTTTAACATTGTTATTCATTAATGTGATCTTGTTTTAGCATTGGATATATAAACAAGAGGCCCATGGGCCACATCGCTTACCTGAGTAACTTGGGTGATGCAGTTCTTTACCAGATTCTCCCTCTTGCTATACCTATCATGCCCCACTATCCCCTTCCCTTTTATGATTTTAAAACTTTAGAATCTACACTACCCCAGGATGCTTCCATTAAGATTTAGCTTTCCTGGCCCAGTGGTTCTTGAGAAGAAGATTTTTAAAGATTTGTTCTATATATTTCTATGTAAAACTTCGATTCCCTATTGTGGCCCCGCCCTACCCCCCGGGTCATGATTTTAATAATTTAATATCTACACTATCCAAGGATGCTTCCACATTAAATTCAGCTTTCCTGGCCCGGTGGTTCTTGAGAAGATGATTTTTAAATATTTGTTCTATATATTTCTATGTAAAACTTCGATTTCCCATTTTGGCCCCGCCCTACCCCCGGGGGTCATGATTTTAAAATTTAATATCCACACTACGCAAGGATGCTTCCACATAAGTTTCAGCTTTCCTGGCCCAGTGGTTCTTAAGAGGAAGATTTTTAAAAGATTTGTTCTATATATTTCTATAAAACTTGGATTCCCTATTGTGGCCCCGCCCTACCCCGGGGGTCATGATTTTAATAATTTAATACCTACACTACCCAAGGATGCTTCTACATAAGTTTTAGCTTTCCTGGCCCGGTGGTTCTTGAGAAGAAGATTTTTAAAGATTTGTTCTAAATATTTCAATGTAAAACTTCGATTCCCTATTGTGGCCCCGCCCTACCCCCGGGGATCATGATTTTAATAATTTAATATCTACACTATCCAAGGATGCTTCCACATTAGTTTTAGCTTTCCTGGCCTGGTGGTTCTTGAGAAGATGATTTTTAAATATTTGTTCTATATATTTCTATGTAAAACTTCGATTTCCTATTTTGGCCCCGCCCTACCCCCGGGTCATGATTTTAATAATTTAATATCCACACTACCCAAGGATGCTTCCACATAAGTTTCAGCTTTCCTGGCCCAGTGGTTCTTGAGAGGAAGATTTTTAAATATTTGTTCTATATATTTCTATGTAAAACTTCGATTTCCCATTTTGGCCCCGCCCTACCCCCCGGGGGTCATGATTTTAATAATTTAATATCTACACTACCTAAGAATGCTTCTACATAAGTTTTAGCTTTCCTGGCCCAGTGGTTCTCGAGAAGAAGATTTTTAAAGATTTGTTCTATATATATTTCTATGTAAAACTTCGATTCCATATTGTGGCCCCGCCCTTCCCCCCGGGGGTCATGATTTTAACTATTTAATATCTACACTACCTAAGGATGCTTCCACATAAGATTCAGTTTTCTTGGCCCAGTTGTTCTTAAGAGGCAGATTTTTAAAGATTTGTTCCATACATTTCTATGTAAAACTCGGATTCCCTATTGTGGCCCTGCCCTATACCCGGGGTCATGATTTTAAAAATTTAATATCTACACTACCTAAAGATGCTTCCACATAAGTTTCAGCTTTCCTGGCCCAGTGGTTCTTGAGAAGAAGATTTTTAAAGATTTGTTCTATATATTTCTATGTTAAACTTGGATTCCATATTGTGGCCCGGCCCTACCCCTGGGGGTCATGATTTTAACAATTTAATATCTACACTACCCAAGGATGCTTCCACGTAAGTTTCACATTTCCTGGCCCAGTGGTTCTTGAGAAGAAGATTTTTTAGTGACCCCACCCTATTTTTGTCTTATCTTGATTATCTCCCCTTGTAAGGGGACTTGGCCCTTCATTTTAACAATTTAAACTCCCCTTCACCCAAGGATGCTTTGTACCAAGTTTGGTTAAAATTGGCCCATTGGTTCTTGAGAAGAAGTCGAAAATGTGAAAAGTTTAC
>PRKT01000012.1:806511-816266 GCA_003671525.1 Saccostrea glomerata | reverse complement strand
CCCCGGTTGCTACGTGCCTGAATGGGGATTACACAGTATATCATTAATTTAGGTATACCAATTACTTTTCTATTGTACCCCTTCACCTTTTAAAAGCAAAATTCTTTTGAAGATTTTACATTTTATTATCATTATTTAAAATTCTGAAGGATTTGTAATATACAGTTATTGACTGGGTATGAGGGCAACATATGATTTGTTGGACCTGAAGGTGAAAATATTGCCCGAGGCTGCAGGCCAAGGGCAACATTTTCACCTTCAGGTCCAACAAATCATATGTTGCCCGAATCCCAGTCTGTAAATGTTTTGTTATACCCTTCACAGCTCACTTAAGATTTAATAAATACACACTATTATCAATTACTTTATATGGTAAATCATGGCTTAATCAGTAGCTGAGAAAGAACGAAATTTATTATATAAATTTATTACAAAAATTATCACAAAACAATTACTCCTCCCTTCTTTCTTACCTTGCTGGTAGCAACAACTCTTGCAGCTCTTAACTTCGGCTATTTCTGTGTCGCCGATATTGAACGATGATTAATTATTTGTGACGTAGCAGTGATGTTGCGGTCTAACAATTCTTATGTTGGACCGACAGACAGGTCAACAGTGAAATTGTTAGACCGATGTACTAAACATTTCTTTTGTTGGACTTTTTATTAGTAATAAATATATAGAAAGCTACTTATAAATGTATAACAATAAATTATGTGTTGTAGATGTCAAATTCAAAAAAATAATCAGTTACTGTAAGTCAAAGTTGTACATCTGTGACTTGTTCCTATCTAAAAAAGAGCAGTGTATATTATAAATAAAATTGTTAAATCTCCACATAATCAGAATATCAGAAAGAAAAGTAGTTCTTTTCTATGTCTGCAGTCTTGGACTCCCCATATTCTTTTGTAATTCAATGTCTTTAGTGTTCTTTCAAATTGAAACCTTTAGCAATCGATTTAAATAAGGGATCTCACTATTTTAGTCTATATTTAAACTTGGCTGTATACCAATCTTGGTGTTTCTAGTGGTTTAAACTGAGTTATCTGGCTGTAGTTTATAGAGCAGATAACATGCAGTATTTACATGAGCTGACAGTCTTACAGCCCTGTGATAGGCTTAGCTGTTACAGTACTCAGACTAGACACTGGTGGTGCTGGCTATACGATATTGATTTTTCTCACTTTTATATCATGTTGCACAGTCTCTGATACAAGGGAAACACATTGAGATGTTGGATACTTTTATTAAATGTTTACCAGATTACTTTCATTTTTACCAGAGTAAACACAGGAAGTTACAATTTTGAACGTTCATATATGCATTTTACTAATAGAAAGTTACTTTTATGAAGTGTCTATAATCCTTATTTATAAGGTGCAGAATGATTTGATTTAGAAAAGTACTGGTATTTATTCCATGGAATACACCTGGCATCTGACTATAATGAATGGCCGAGTGTATGGTTGAACGAGACTATCACTGGGGCAAATGCCAGAGACAAGTCATGTGACACTTTGCACATGCGCTATAAAACTGTTTAATGTAGCTCTGATGAGCCTGATTCTAACTTGGCCTCGCCAAAGGCCTGTTAGCGACGATTTTTATCTGGATATTCGGTTTTAAAATAAGCAATAAGAATGTCTCATCACCGGTGCTATGTATAGACATATTTTGTAACCTCTGATGTTCGTTAATTTAAGCGTAATCTGTGATAGTGCAATTTCCAGGGTAAGCCTTGGGAAAGTCGCCATTTCAATTTTCATTCCGAAAGGTGAGTTTTCATGTCGAGTGTGTATTTGTTTCTTTATTGTTTTTAGTTTTTTGTTGGTTGGTGCGGATCAAAACGTGAAGTTTTATTTGTATATTTCACACAAACTAGAAATGTATGTTGTGGTTGCACAAAAAATCTTGTGGAAGAAGGTGTCATTTGATTGGTGGGAATGCAGACTGTTTGTCTTCATGTAGGACGCAGTCCAGACGGTCATACATTTGTAAGACGGGGTGGTGCATTAAATGTAGCGAACGCTTACAAAGTAAATATAAACATGGAGGAAAACATTAAATAATTTAAAACCTGCAAAACATCAACAAACAGGCATCGGTCTTCAAAATGGCTACCACCGGTTCTTAATTATATTCAAAATGGAGGAATGTGGTTGCAAAAATAGCATTGTTGATGTCGATTGATTTTTGTTATGTTATCAACTAAGATATGCACTGAGAATTAAAGTTTTTATTACTGTTTGTTCTTCAAGGTTGATTAAAAAAAATTACAATAATTAATACTGTGTAAATTTTATGAAGAAAAAAAAAGTGATTGGTGGTTGAAATGCTTATCTATAATTTTGAGCAATTCTGTGAATAATCATGACAGCACCCAAAAAGTCAATCTTGGAAGTTCTACATGAAAAATGTGTTTTGTGCATATTTTTGTAGTTTTTTTTTTGTTTTTGTTTGTTAATTACAAATATAAGAGGGTAACTGACTTGTGTCATTTTCATTTTAAGAAATTTCAATTTATGTAGTTTATATAGTAGTAAGTACATGTATTTGAAAAAAGCACCTGTACTGCATTAGGCCATCTCCTTAAAACCATTGAAATATCCTGAATAAAAAGGTAATTGGAGAAATATCTTTATTTTCTTTGTAGAGTAATTAATAGACAGTTTCTGTCCAGGTGTTTTGAATTAATTGTTTCTATAGCATGCTTGATGCAAGAGTTTTAAATTGAGTAATGCATTGAAAGAAAGAAAAAAAGCATGTAGAGAAAAAGTGATCTTTTAATTTATTTTTGCAAGAACCCAATGGCCAAAAAAAAAACATTCCTAATATTGAACATGTTGATAAATTTAAACTTTTTTTTCAAATCATGACCCCCAGGGATAGGTTGGGGCCCTGGCCCATGAAGTTTTTTGAGGGATCAGAGTTTCACATATGAATACAGGAAAATATTCCAACTTTTGTATCAAAGATTGATGAAATAATTTCAGTTTTTGCATGATTATTTATATCTTTCATGAGAAAATAGTCAAATAGAGCACATTTTAAATTTTTGGTCGTCATCAGTTTTGTTTTTAGTTTGAAGAATTTTTATGTTAGACAAAGAGATGTGAAAGTTTATATTATTTAAATTGTCTTTTATCTTTATTGTAGCTTCATCCCAAAGACTGTATATCATCTTGCCTTAGATTTCGTCTTTTTGTGTGGTATGTACCATGGAATGTAACTTATTTACCTACAACAATAAGAACCTAACAATTTTATTTATTTAATTTTGGAATTCATGTATCTGGCCATGCTGTTTTTAAAACAATTCTTTATCTTTTGCAGTAATATTTGTTGTTGCCAAATTGAAAATTCACTGCCTCATAGGTTAAAATCTCAAGTAAGTACAAGTTAAGCAAGAGAGAAAAAAGCAAGACTTGTAAGTGAATTGAAAGGAAACTGGAGATTTATTTATACATTCAGCAGAATGTGTCTGAAATAATGATTATTGTTTTCCTTCTTTTTTAGGTATCATAAAGTCATACTTCAGTATCTTGTATATTCAGCTTTTTAAGAGGTAATTTTCTGAATTTTAATTATGTGACCAGATTTATAAAAGAAGTATTGTAAATTGTTTGAAAAAAAGTGATATGTATTAATGTGTATAATATGTTGATTTACAGATTATCTTGCTGCCATAGGTTGTGTTGTGATTATTGTGACTTCTCAAGGTGTGATAATTAGCCAAACTGGTAAGTGTACAACTGTTCTGATAAGTCTTATGATGCTTTGCTTTAAAAGTTTTGTCATCCATTCATTCTACAATATTTTTAAAATCTCATTTCTAACATTCAATCCCCTTCCCCCTTTTTCACAATCCAAGATTCAATGTATATGCCGGAATCCACATCAAAATATGTCTGCTTGTCCTATAGAAGTAAAAACTTTCACAGTGGACATAGACAAGTGTATATTGCTGGTACTTTAATATCTGAGTTGACAAGTGGTACTGCAGAGCAATTTTTTTCAACTATTAAAAAACTAAAGCCATCATTGGAAACCCACTTCCAATCTTGAATACACTTATTGGACATCACAGTCTTCACGAAAACTCACTAGCCCGACGCCCGAGGCTAGTAAAAATTGGTCTGGGCTAGTAAAAATTGTTTAAGAAGTAGCCCGTCTGGCTAGTGAAAAGTAAGCAGTTATTTTCAGAGTTTTTGCTTTTAAATCTTAATCAATAAATAAAATCAAAGCACTGTAGTCATATTCTTCAGAAAACTGCCTCATTTAACTCACGTAGCACTATTTAGTTTATTTTTCCATAAAAACGATCGTCTTTTTTCTCTAATCCGAATTTCCTCTGTTCGATCTGTTACGGTAAATACATGCAGAAATCCCATTGAATTAGGCCTAACTATGATTACTCATTTAATTGAAGAGTAAAGGATTACATGAGTTAACTTTGTTAACTGTTATCCAAATTTATAACAATGTATCTGAAAATTTAATATGATAAAAAAATCACTTCTTTGGAAGAGAAGTCTAATGACCAGAAAAGGGGCTAATGTACAATACATGTACATTATTAAAAAGCTAAAAAAAAAAAATTGTTTGTTTAAATTAATTTAATCTTTATTAATGATAACTTATTTATTTATGATTCAAATGTGGGGAAAACAAAATAATTAAGCAGAAGAAAAACAAAAGAAAAGGAATACAGTATGAAATTTAAATGGAATAGAGTGATACAAAAATTATTTCTGCAATTTCATTTCTTTTTTTTTTTTTTTCGTTGGCTATTAAAAATTTCTTTGGGCTAGTAATACTGTCAAATCCACTAGCCCTACTGGCTAGTGTCTCAGAAAAGTTTTCGTGAAGACTGACATCATTAGGCTTTCATATTTCACATGTATTTCTTATGACAAAACCTTTGGGGGGGGGGGCAACTTTTTTTACTATGGAGTTTGACATACATTTAAAATTTCTTGACCATGAACTGTAATATGGGGTCATTATAATTCCACTAGTATGTCTTGATTTATTTTTATTTGCAGATTGTTACCTCATAATCTTTGACCACAAATATTCTAATGAAAAATGTAAGTATTACCTTTGCTGTTGTAAGACTTCAGAACAAGCATTTATGTAATTGTAAAGATTAATCTAAAGGATGTCTAAATACGAGATAATTATCTAGAAAATGGGAATATATTTATGTGGGTGAACTTAATAACTTTTGTTAGATCATCAAGACATTTTTTAATTTCTCTTGAACATTTTCCTTGTCAAATTGAAACATGAGTATTATTTTTCAGACTAAAGAAACACCAGTGGAGAATAAAGAGAAAGTGTGTTGTGAATCATTCCTAAGGTATAGAAAGCATTTTGTATCAATTATTAGACCTTATATATAAATATCCATTGACTTTAATGTCTAGTAATTAGAGTAAACATATTATTTTTCAGACTTTAAATGTATTCATAATTTATGATGAAAATTTGTTTCCTTAGTAATGTTAAAAACATCAGCAATGCTTTATGTATATTCATTAGATAAAATTGATTTACATGCCTTTCTTATAGGTACACAACACAATAGTGCATATACCAGTGCAACGAATTAAAGAATTGGTTTAGTAAAGTGCCAAAGTACAAATGCAATGTAAGTTCATATATTTAAAAAAAATATTATTCTTTAAAAAGAAATATATTTTAGATATTTGAGAAGCCACTCTTCTGGAATTGAAATTGTGATTTTGATCTATTTGTTAGCAGCTACATTAAAGAAACCAACTTTGCCTGCTGCGCCTCCCGGTAATGTGAGTAATTGGAATGCCAGCAGTAGTTGGGGATCAGGGGGGAGTGGGGGCGGAGGAGGTGGAGGCGAAAATGAAGATGATGGGGGCTGGAGCCAGGGACCACCAGCCTCAGGAAGTGGATGGACCAGTAAGAGTAATAGATTTTTGTTACTCTCAAAAATGCATTCATCAAATTTTATCTTTTAATACATTGTGTCTTGATATTAATTTTAAAAAACAATTAATGGTATGTTTTGTTTGTTTTTTTTAACTCAGGTGGAGCAGCATCAAATGGTTCCAGCCATAATCTACTAGACTGGCCAAATTTTGCCTCAGAAGCTGGCTCTGATTGGCAAAGTCCCACATCTCAAAGTATAATTGTTGACAGGAATGATAAGGAGGCATGGCCATCCATTGGAGGTGATCATTCCGAAACAACATCTGAAAATGACAATGTCTCTGTCAAATCAGAATCTGTGATATCCGTTAGTAGCTTTGGCCAAGAGAGCACAAGCAACAGTGGAGGTTCAAGTGCCATTCAGGTCCCAAATTCTTCCAGTCTATGGAGTTCAGGTTCTACTACTTACCAGAATTCAGAATCCAGTTCCTGGGATTTTGGAATTGGTACTCCATCCACAGCAGCTTCAACTGGAGGATGGAGCAGCACCAATACTAGTCTTTCTAAATCCAGCCAAGGGCAAACTATGCAAGGTGCAACAGTAGCCCCTGGTACTGGTGAGAATCCAGCAATCACTACATCCTCAGGATGGGGGGCTGGAGCCCCTGGATCTCTCCCCCAGGGACAAAACTCAAATCCGGGAGGGAACAAGCCACAACAAAGTGCAGTACAAATACAACAGTCATTGGCAAGCAGTATTGGAAGCAGCACCAGTGCTCAAGCTATCTCACAGCAACGTTTAATCACAAGTCAGTCTTTTAATTGAAAAAGCCTATGAGTGGATGATTGTGGTGTATTCACATAGAAGTGTTACTCTTGCAGAATCGGCCTGGTGGTTGGGGTGGTGGTGATTCTAATCAGTGGAATGCTGCTGTCGGTGGTCCCAAACCCAAGCCTCCTTCTACCTCTAGCTGGGGAGACGAATGGAACCCCACTGATAGAAAGGTAAGAACGGGGCCTGTGGTGGGTGGAATGGGAGGGGTTCAGCCCCCTCCCAACCTGGGGACAGATAGGGACATGTATTGGAACAATCCACCCCAACAAGGCAATAACCCCACAGCTACTTTCAACTGGGGAGAAAAGGACATGGTTTGGAACACATCTGATTACAATAAGGTAATAGTAAAAATCATGACAAATTCACATTTCAGACTTCAACATTTGGGTGTTAAGCATGAGGGGAATAAACTCACTACTGCATGTCTGTTACATGACACAAAACAAAAACCCTAACACCTTGAAACCTATTTGTTTTACGTTACTTAACCTGGAGATGGTTCAGCAAGTTTTGTTTTAATGTGAAAGGTTTCAAACAATATATTGGCCATCCATAACTGAAATTCTCAATTATTTTTTGCCCAGTGTACGTTACATTAATTATTTTTTTCTTCTATCATTAGGATGATATGATGTGGAATGAAGATGGGTCTACGAACTGGGATGACACTGACATGGGAACTTGGAATGACACAGCACAAGAAAACAACTCCTCCTGGAGCAGTGCAGCAGGATGGAAAAAGGACAAAAATAAAAACATCAAGGTACATGTATTTACTGTACATGTACATGCAGCAGCATTTATAAGAGCTTTGTTAAATTGAATAAATCTTTTTTAATTTAAAGAAATGTCAGCAGAAATAAGGTTTTGCATTGTTATAAGATTCTTGCTTACACATTACAGCAGGGAGGCATGTATCCTAAGTTCCCTGGTGGATTTCAGCCACAGACTCAGATGAGGAGCAGGATGCTTCAGCAACTCATGGAGATGGGTTTTGGAGTAAGCAGCTATTAGATCATTCAAAAATAAATCGGTTCATGTGTCTCATTTGAACTTTTTTCATAGCATTGTCTTCAAAAACCAAGATTTAATAGGGATATCAGCAACTGCTCTGATTGTTTTCTGCTACTATCAAATTTTCTACCAGGAAGAAAGAAAGAGAAACTTATAATATTTAAAAGTAATATTTGTTTGGATATTTAAAATATGCTTGAAGCCCTTACATTATTTACTTGTTATTTGTAGAAAGTGGAAGCACAACATGCCCTGATTTCCAATAATATGAATATGCAAGGTGCGATAGGTAAGAGAAGTACAGTGTTTGTGGGTTATGCATGTAGTTTAAAAAGTACTCTATGTTTCTTTGAAAAAATTTAATATTTTTTAAACAATGTTCACTCTATACTAAATACATTATATATCTTTGCAGAGGAGTTGTACAAGATGAAAGGTGCTAACTTCAAACCAAATGAGCTGGATGTGTTCCAGTCAGATGGTGCAAAACCCAAACTGCCTGGGATGGATATCGGTGCAACAGATGACATATCAGATACTCATTCAGAAAGCAATCCATACGTGCCTATTAATTCCATGCAACAAAATACTCCCTTTCCAAATGCTCAATCACAGATACCAAATCAGTTCAATAATCTGAAGGGACCTAGTCTGCCACAGTCTAGTCATAGTAACCTGAATAATTCCAGTATTATTCCACCCCAACAAAGGCTTATCCAAGAGAAGTTCAAACACCAGAATTCCATGAATGCCCCTCCTCCGGGACCCCCACCCCCAGGGCAAGTCATCGGTGGACGTGGTCCAGTTCCAGTTCACCAGCAACAGATGGCACAGCAACAAATACTGCAGCAGCTTCACCTCAGATAATAGAACATAAATATTCCAGTAAATTTTGGATACATGTACATCAACAGTATTGGGTAGAGAGACGCAAAATATGTCCAAGCTTACATTTACATCGCTTGTCGGGCGATTCTATTTTAGTGTCGAAGATCTTCGTTTCGTACTTTAACTAAACTTCGTAAATCTCTTTGACTGTTAATTTACAAATAAATGGCAGTATTTTTATAAAAAGGTTGCTGACACGACGATTTATCTTGTCATTTTATTGAACATTCCGACTCATTATCAAGTTTGCAAACGTGTTCAGTGGCTGTTTTTAGGCAAGGAAATTGTAAATTAAAGACCGAAATTGTGTTTTAAAGACCAAAACATTATCCGTGCTCTATGTTTGATGCTAAAAAATCGAAAAAGTACTCAGTCATGCTAAGATGGGTGGTCTTTTAAAGATTTGTTTGCTCTCCTGTTCTGACAGCACGTTGGCTTTCAGTCTCCTATAAGTCTGTCTTTTAACTTGTCACATTACAGCTTTCCTTCAAGCTTGTATTTAGCTAAAGGGGAGAGGGGTCTCCGAAAAGTATTTTGATGCAGTTTTACCATGTACATTCATTTGGAAGCTGTTTGCTTCACAACCAGCAAACGTTTTGTTTTGCAATGGCAAATCCCATCTTCTTGTCCAGAACCACTGAGCTTATGCCAAACTTAAGATAAAGCATTCTTGGAAATTCAGATTTGTTCAAATAAAGGACCACAACCTCTTCCAAGGGGAGGAAAAAGGTCGTGTGTGCAAAATCAACAAGCCAGAAAAAATGTGACTTAAATGAAAATATCTTGACATGGTATAGATTCACCTTTGTTCAAATCATGACCCCAGTGTTTGGGTTGAACCACTATTGAAGGAAGAAGTTTTACGTGGGTATAATAAGGGGAAATCTTTAAAAATATTTTTCCTAAGAACGGTAAAGCCAAAGTCATATTTATAAGGAAGCAACCTCGGTAAGTCTAGTTTAAAGTTTCTTAAAATCATGACCCACCCCGGGATAGAGTGTGACCACAATTGGCAAACAAAGTTTTATATGAGAATATATCTTTTAAAATCTTCTCTGGCCAAGGATGTTTTTGAAAGGTAGGTCAAATTCCAGGGTCAAGGTCAAAG
>PRKT01000012.1:696511-799011 GCA_003671525.1 Saccostrea glomerata | reverse complement strand
ACCCTGGGGCCATGAATTTCACAATTTTGATAAAGGACTCAATGCTCATTACAATCATGCCAACAGTTAGATTGCTTGATGTCCTGGAGTAAAGAAGAAGATTTTTAAAGATTGCACTAATTTTAGTGGTTTTGGCCCCACCCCTCAGGCCCCAGGGGGGCAGGGACCATGAAATTCACAATTTTTGTTCCCCTTCACCCATAGATGCTTTATGCCAAAATTGGTTGAAATTGGTTGAGCGGTTGCAGAGAAGAAGCTGAAAATGTTCAAATGTTAACACACGACGCACACCTCACACCGCACAACGCACGACGACAGACGAAAACGGATAGCAATAGGTCACCTGAGTTTACTCAGGTGACCTAAAAATACAAAGAGACCAATAATCCACATGAATGTGACAATACAGACATGAGAGTTCATAAAATAGACTTCACAAAATGCAGTATATTTCATTATTTTAATAACATCTGATATTTAAGTAATGCATAAATACAGTAAATATATAGTATTTTATGTATGTAGAGACTCAAAACTGATCAATCAATATTCATAAATGCAATGAATCATTTGATACATGTATAATGTACCGGTATCAATTAAAATAATAGAATTCTCACAAGTTTTAACCTTGGAAATATCAGTGGAATCACAGAAAGGAATGCTGTTACTTTCGCCTGTTTTTGAGACTCTCAAGGTACATTCCCAGTGATTTCTGAATGGCGTCCTTCGTGATGTAATCCCTGAAATAACCTATGTCCTCTTCTTTCTTTTTGAGAAGTTTTTCTATTGTTGGTCGCCTGGCCTCGGTTTTACTCAACTGTCTTGCAAAAGCTATATTAAAAAAAAAAGAAGTTGAAAAATCTTTTGTTACTTAAAAAGAAAATTTAGCAAAAAAAAAAATTTTTTTTAATTGATAGAGCTATAGATAGAAGATGTACTTTCCTATAAACTTTTGTTTTGAACACATTTCATTAAATGAATCAAAATAATCGAAATAAGTTCTGAGAACTTACTGGTTCTTCTCCTAAATACAGTGGACCTTCAGATATCCGGACGCCAGATATCCGGATGCTTCAGTATCTGGACGATTTTTCATCGGAACGAATTTTTTAAATGCTGCGTTGTCTTGTTTAATTGGTAATTCAGATATCCGGATGCTTCACATATCCGGACAAATGGACTGGGAACCAAAGCGTCCGGATAAATGAGGGTCCACTGTACATGAATTATTATATCAGAAAAAAATCCTGTCATGTATCAGAAAATCCAACAAGAGACTCATGTGCCACATCACTCACCTGAACAACTAACAGAAATCAGTTCAGTATTGAAAGGATTAAATATACCCCCTCCCCCCAGGGGAAAGGGAAGGAGAATAATTTGTTTACACTTCAATCTACACTTACTGAGGGTGCTTCCATATTTCTTTAATTCATTGGTATTTTTCTATATGTTTGACATTTTACTGTGGCCCTACCTTACTTCTGGGAAACATAATTTGAACTTGAATCAGACAACCTAGGGGTACTTCTGAATCAGACATATCATGGTTGATTTTAACAATTTGTCCTATGTATTCCCATGTAAAACTTTGATCACCAGTTGTGGCCCCCACCTACCCCTAGGGGTCATCCTTTGAAGAAGGTTTACGAAGAGGATTTTTAAAGAGTTCCCCTACATATATCTGTGTAAAACTTTGATCACCAATTATGGCCCCTCCCCACTGCTTTGAACAAACTTCAATCTACCCGGTACACAATTTGAGGATGCTTCTGGATAAATACAACTAATCATGGATTTGTTATTTGTGGGAAGAAAATCTGAAACGATTTCTTCTATGCATTCCTCTGTAAAACCTTGATCGCCAATTTTGGCCCCTCTCTATCCTTTGGGGAAAGAGGGGTTACAATTTGAACAAACTTGATGAAAAACTATCAGAGGATGCTTCTGATCAATATGTCTACTTATGGTGTTGCTGTTCTTGAGAAGATTTTAAAGATTTCTCCTATATTCTTATGTGAAACTGCTCACTCATTGTAACCCCATCCTAGACCCCCAAGGGTCATAATTTTAAAAAAAATGGATTCTACACTAGCAAAGGATGTTTCCAATTTTCTATAAATATCAGCAAACATCGCTTGTTCTTGAGAGGAAGTTTTTAAAAGATTATTACTGTTTTCTTTGTATAATCTTGATTGTCCATCATACCCCCGCCCTACATTATGGGGTCATGATTTGAATGAATTTGAATCTAGCCTATGTCAGTTAGCTTTCACATAAGTTATATCTTTTCTTTTCTTGCCCAGTGGCTCTTGAGAAGATTTTTAAAATGAACCCATCCAATTTTTACCCTTTTCTTAATTATCTCCCCTTGAAGCATTTTGACCTTTCCTTTGAGCAATTTTTAGTCCCCTTCACTAAGGATACTCTTTGTCAGTTTTGGTTCAAATGACCCAGTAGGTAGAGAAGACGAGCAATGGTGAAAAGTTTACGACAGCATTGAGGACGACTTCAACAACAACAGACATCAGCCAAATTTTGATCAGAAAAATAACCTTTATTTGATAATCTTATCCTTCTTCAGTACTTACCAGGATTTTTCAATCTTTTTCATACTTGCCATGAATTTTTACCCTCTTTTATTACTTACAGGAATTATTTAATCTTTTTCAGAACTTACCAGGAATTTTTAACCATCTTTCCATTTCTAGCTTGGCAGCATTAAGAACTTCGTCTTGAGGAACAACCTTGTCAATGAGGCCGATATTTAATGCCTCCTCTGTCTTGAAAAGAGTGCCCAGCTGAAGGGCCATTTCTGTTTGTCTGAAACCTACTGTGTTAAACATTGCATCAGCAAACCTGTAAAAAAATATATTTTACATGTAACACTGGGAAAGGTGATCAGACTTAATAGCTAGAGTTATCTTTCTTTGCACAGAAAAAAAGTACATACCAGAATGGTGCTACAATTCCCTGAAACATGAAAACAGTTAGAATGTTATAATGATTCCAGGATTTTAGTAGTCTTCTATATATATATATCTTAAAAAATCCTTCTTAAATCCTTTTTAACTATATTAATTTCGAATAGGACAAAGATAAAATACATGACATTTTGTGATTTTAGAGCTGTACCAAGGGTATTTGAATAATAATTAACAATTATTTGTACTAGTATACATGTACATGTACTTTTTCTTTCAGCATTTTAGAATGATCTTACATACCAACTGTGTTTCATTTAGTCCTATGGTATAGTTAGGTGCCATCACTCTGTAGTCACAACTAATAGACATTAGACAACCACCTGCTGGGCTGTGTCCCTGTCAAAGTCAAACCATAGTCAAGTGTACTGTACCAGTGGCAAAAGTATAAAGGCCTAAAACTTGTTAATATATGTAATCCTGGCAGTTTAAAAATTTTACTAAAAAGATTAATCTTTTTTTTTTTTTTTTTAGAAATTTAAAGTGTAGGAAATATGGACAAAGTTATAAACTAACATTAATTGCAGCTACAGTGACTTTACTCATTCCGTAGAGTTTGATCCACATGTCCTGGAGTGTTCGCCAGAATTCCTGTAGCCTGTCAATGTCAGGTTGGTACATCTCTGTGATATCTAGACCAGCACTGAATATCTTAGGGAGACTCTACAAAATAAAGAAGTCTTAAACTGAAAATCTTAAAGAGATTCTAAAAAACACTGAACTTTTACACTGAATATCTTAGGGAGACTCTACACAATAAAGAAAACTACACTGAATAGCTTAGGAAGTAGAATTATTCTAAAATCAAACCTGCTCAAGTGATATAAAAACACATTCTACTATATCAACTTTTCATTTGTAATATACTTACTTACTTACTTACAAATTACTTATCCTCTCCATGTCGCAAAGGATGCATGAGGCTGTCTGTGTAATATATAATGATATATTCATGATAACTTACTGATGTGATTATGAGTCCTCTACATTGCTTGTCATTTTCTACTTTTTCCAGAGCAATATTGAGTTCTGTTAGAAACTCTAAGTTTAGACTGTTTACAGGTGGTTTGTTCATCGACAAAACTGCTACTCCTATAAGTAAAGAAATAAAATGTTATACATGATTGAATTCTAAGAGGAGGCAAACAGGCAACAAAGCTAACTTTATCTTTTTTACTAACACATAAGGCCATCTTTAAAATAAAGTTTACTTGCCCTCTCTCAACTTACGGTAAAATTATTGGGTCAGTAGGTAGCTGAGAAATCTTTTTTCCAGAAAATTATCAACATATTTGTTGATAAGATAAGAGGAATGAAATGAAAAATATACTGTGTCTTGGAATGTAGAAAAAAATTTTGAGTCAGGCCATTTTTAGTCAGTTGGTTAGGAGAGCGCAACCAAACAATTTTTTTAAGATGGCCTATAAATGTAACCTTTTATTGCTTGATCTTATATATTTATTTTCGCTCTATTACACTTGCAAACAAGATTCCTATACCATATATCTCAAGTTATATTAATATGTCACATAACCGTGTGATTTACAAACCAATAACACTCTAAAATAAAAAAAAAATTAGGTGGCCTTACTCATTACAATGACGTTTTATTGGCCTCACCAGTTTTACTGTCAACGTTGAAGTCCAGTGATGCTCCCGTCCCTGTGACATTCCTTCTGCAGACTCGGTGTAAAGGAACATTTTTTCTAAAGCCCTGCCGGGCAATACAAAAGCCTGCGAGTAAAATAAAATACATTCAATCAGCTCTTCAGACATCTTCAAGTTCAATATGTAAAAACAAAAATTAAAAAAAAACTTTTCAAACATCACTGCGGCTTTGAGCATTTTATTCTAGAAAACATATCGCAAATTAAAATTAATATGTCATGGATTTGGTCATGTATTTTTTCATATATGTAATCAAATAATGATTGACATTTAACCCTGTTGCTTTTAGCAGACTTAGCCCAGTGCCATTCTGACCTTTGCAACCTAAGGACTTTGTACAGTGCAAAGATCCTGCAGGTCAAAATAAATGTTATTTTTACTGGAAAATCATTGAAGTGCGTCCTCTTTGTTTAGGTACAATACTGCTAAGACAAGAACCGTTTACCTGAAGTTACAAGCCCGAGTCTCATCTTGATCAACCAATCTCAGCGGCAATTCTGTATTGACAACTCTATCATGTTTACAAGACTGTCGAGAGTAGTTTCCCTTAGAAGAGAGCACTAATTGCAGCAACTTTATTTACTTTTTTTTTTTTTTATAAGAGAAGGTGTTCAAGTACAAGTATTTTGTCAATGCTTAGAAAATGAGGACATTTTTATATATGTGGAAATATAGAATAAAATACAGCAAAACAGATGATTATGTAAATATAATTGTTTTTTTTTATCAAATACTTTATTTTCTGTTTGCATTTCCTGTAATTAGAGCAATCTGACGTCGCCCTGCAATTTCTCCTGCACGTGGGTTTGTAAAACAACCGGCAAAATTCTTTTCAGAAGGGTATATACAGGATTTGTCAGGCGTCTTTCGACCATGCCGAATCCTGAGTGTTTCTTCGACGTCACGATCGACAAAAAGCCGGCTGGCCGCATTTGTTTTGAGGCAAGTATAGATGTGATCATGCTAATGCTTCATGAAATGTCATTTATAGCTCACCTGAGCTGAAAAGGTTTAGGATTAGCTGAATAGCTCAAATATTACCTACTATAGTTAGTATATTAGTATAATTAGTATACAGTTGAAGTATATTACGGAGGAAGTAAGCAAGATTCCTGTTCCTCAAGGCCTGCAGGACTGTAATAGCTGGTCGAGGGGAACATGAATCTAAGTGCTTGTTCCCTCAATGATAGACTTTTCAACTGTTTTTTTTATAATGATACAAAATAAAAAAAAAATAGAGGATTACGAATGACGGGGAATTAGATTCCGGACTAATTAGGGTTAGTCCATTAACATATCAGATTGATACAAAAGCAAAATCTAGAGGATTACGGATAACTGGGAAATTAGCTTAAGAAGCAGGGATTAGCTGATTTAACTAATGAGCTTATTTGGGATTAGTACATGCACAGAGATTTCTAGGAAATTATTCACATTACTACCTTATACTTTTACATATGAAAAAATCAGTAGAGGTATGATAACTTTATTTAACTACTTGAGGTTGCTTTATTTAGCTAAAAAGTTGTTTCAAAGTCATTATTTCGTAAGTTCTATGGTCGATACAATGACCTTGTCAGCAAATACAATTTATCATTGAGTCAAATGCTGACTGACATTTTTCATACTAGTTGTAAGTCCGTTATTTATACATTGAATTGACGACAGATTTTCTCGTTATTTCCCAATCATGAAAGGAGCAAATGACGGGTGTGACGGGTAGGCAGGGGATGCTTAATCCTCCATCACACCTAATCCCACCTCTGATGTTTTGGAGGTCTGTATTTGCCCTGCTCCTATTTTGATATGTGTTATGGACTTTGATCTTGAAGACTGTTCAGTATCTCCATATGTTTCATTCAATGAAACTCTTCACAAGTTTGCAATTTATATGTTTATTCAAAATAGACAAAACATGTATTATGTGTAACAGGAGAGGAGAAAAATGCAGCAGACCAGACTGGGATTTGAACCCGGTCCCCTGAATCTCCTGTCAGGTGCTCTACTGTCTGAGCTATCAGGCTACCAGCAATCAAACCCCGCTGATCGCCACATATGTATGACTACTAATATATATGCTAGGGAGTTGAAAAATAGCAGCAATTTAAACATTGCTGCTTTTGAACACATTAATAAAAGCAAAAGATGTATTTTCATCGTTTGAATTACTGTACACTACTAAGTGACTTTGTGTGCAGGGAGCCATTGATGAGTATGGTTCCTTCACCTAGTGAAGAATTATATTACAGTGGAGTCGCCAATTCCGGGTTGTATCCAATTCCAGATCACTTGTGTGTATTTTATGGCATATTGTTAAATTAAAGCAGAAAACTCAATAAATACACAGGTCATGAAGAATTGGTCTTTCTGTCTGTAATAATAACCAACTTTTGAAAGACAACTTTATGTGAGCATCCGACAAACAAAAATTATGAAACACATGCATTAAATTTCTGCTTTGTTGATGGGCTACTTTCGTTTTGTTCTCTGCAGCAAGGTTGGTATAAGAGTTCTAGAAAAACAATAATATGACAGGGGTCCAAAGGCAATATGTTGACTCAGGAACCCTGCCATTGTGAGGATGAAGCATTCTTAAAACACAAGAAACATGATGATCAGTTTTAATGAGTTGTTTCTTTTTTTTTTTATTTAGTTGAGAGCTGATGTGGTCCCCAAAACAGCAGGTAAATAATGTATTGTACGCATTCGTAGAGATTTAAATATTGTAATTGTATCAACCTATGAATCATTCTAAATAATAGATAACACTTTTGTCAATCTAATTAAAATTTGATGTTCCGAATCCGCTATCGCTTCTCAATGAGAAGTGATAGCAGATTTGGAACATCTGATTTTAGATTGAACTTCTGTGAATTTTCTGCTGATTACATCAGCAAACTTTAAAGGGGTTTAGAAAGTTGTCACTAATAGAAATTAAATCACCCCAAAATTATGTAAATGTATTCTGATCTTAAGATTCTTTTTTAGATTTTTGCAACAAGTATTCTGTGCATAGACAGATTTCATTTAATGACAAAATGATTAGTTTAAAGTTAGGCCCTTAATTTTGCTAGTTTGACTGGACTATTATGTCTTTCTTGTTCAAAGACATACTTCTCTTCTATTCTGTATAATAATAAACACCCAAAATTTTATTAATTTGGAAGAAAATGCCCTCCCGCATTTGCTTGAATTTCATATTTGCTTATTTTTCCAGAGAACTTTCGAGCTTTGTGCACGGGAGAGAAGGGTTTTGGGTTTGCTGGATCCATTTTCCACAGAATTATCCCTGGCTTCATGATCCAGGGTGGAGACTTCACAAAGGGCAATGGCACAGGAGGGAAGAGTATCTATGGAAGCAAATTTCCGGATGAGAATTTTCAGCTAAAGCACACTGGAGCAGGTAAGACAGAACTCGTAAAGGTAAAAAGTCAACTGTGTTAGGCTATTATAAAGGTAGTTAGTTATACAGGCTATTATAAAGGCAGTTAGTTATACAGGGGTTTTCCATACAGCTGTCAGTCCAAGGACACTGCCTAAAAGTTACCAAGGACTTTTGTTCAGTCATCTGTTAGCCCTGGGCCCTGTATTATAGAGTAATATAGGAGTTTTCCTGGAAATTCTTTTTGGTCCAGCAACATTCCATTTTATATAATGCTTACGTATGTATACTGTGGAAACATCTTGATTTGTGGGGGTCAATGTACATGGGCAAGCAAAATTTCATTTGTTCGTTGGGATGTAATTTCGTGGGATTCTCGCTCAAACAATAGATTTAATGAATCAATATGATGTTTAAAAAATAAACATTCATGAGGATAAATCCATGGGTAAGCGCAACCCATGAAATCTACGAACATGGGTCCCTCACCAACAATGAAGATTCTACATTATTTGTTTGTTAAACAACCCTTTCAAGAATTCTCATGAATAGCCTGACCAATTTTGACCACTTCTGCAGTATTGCATTTTATTGGTAACAATGAACAAATATCATGAATTCCATATTAATGTCTGATACATTGCCTTTTTAATCAGGTATTGAAATTTATTGTAGAGGTAAATTTCTTTAACTCAAGCATTGATTTAATATCAGAACATGTTAAGATTTCAGAATAGTGAGAATATCGGAGTTAGTGAAGACCTGAGGTCCACAAAGTTTATGACAATGTATTGATTACTAATCATTGATCACATACCAGTATTTTGTAATTGTCCTTATTTTCAGAATTTCTTTTGAAATGAATGATTTATATATTAAAAAAATCACTTACATGTGTATTAAATTTCATTCTGTGTGTAAATGACATGCAAACTTATAAGTTCAGAAATATTTGAGAAATGGGACATCCATTAACGCATTAACAGAAATCCACCTTCCGCAGACACAGTCACTAGAAAATAAAAGTTCAGTTTACCCAAACATATCCACGTAGAAAGGGGGGGGGGGGGTTACATGTCTTTTAATGACTTTATGCAAGTTTTAAAACACTTTATAATATCTGATAAATACTCAAAATATGATATTGAAGATGATCTTAATTCATCTGGAAAACCTGCAGCAAAATTTAAATTCTAATGAATCAATTTCGACTTCTTTTATCAAAATTTTCCTGAATTTTTTCATAATCCTCTGGCTTTCCCCTTAATTCTATAACACCCTGAACTCTCAAGTTATCTGCTAGGTGTCGTTTTTGCATCACTTCTGTAATTTCTGCTTTGACATTTCCAAATCTGGGAGCATTTTTCACGTTTGACGCTGAATACTGGGCTTACTGGGAAATTAAATAGCACAATTAAAGACAAAAATGTCTACCGAAACAAGATATCATGACACATTTTGGTGACAAGTAGTAGGTATATGATATTTTAGGTTGGATATTTAAGAGGGGTCCAATGTAAACAAATCAAAGGTGACTTACCTTCTCTATTTTATAATACCAGGGGTATGACTTTTTTTAATATTTTTATTTGTATTTTTATAATACCAGAGGTATGTCTTTTTAGTAAATTGTTAAATCTACGTTATTTTTTGGATTTTTCATGTGGAATACATTGTAAATTTGTACTAGAAATATAATTCATGAGAAAAAAAAAGAAAAAATATATTTTGACCAGGGGTGTATAGGGGGGGGTGTGTGTGGAGGGGTCCTGTCCACAAGTACCTGTGTTTATAATCTCATAAACTTTTATAGTAATTGATAATAATGAGATAATTTATTTTTGAATCTATGAATTTTTTTATGATATGTTTTAAGATTAATAGTATTATTAATTGATGGAGATTTGACCCTAAAATGTTGAAATGTCAATGAACTTTATCTTACTGTGCTGAAGAATATGTGTATATAAATGTTTTATGATAGTGTGTGTAGTTCATTGGTGGTACTGTTATTTTCCCACTAACAATTTCAAAGAGGATTATTTGTACTTTAGAGCTCATATTGATTTTAGAAGAAAACTGGATTATACATAAATTCCATTATTATGATTATAAATATTTCTCTTTGATGGATATGATTTTGACAGGTATAGTGCAGATTATACCACTGTTGCATTTAAATTTATAACTATAAATATATATTTTATACTTTTTAAGGAAGAAATGTCATATTTTATGAAAGGGTCTGCGACACTCCCCCAGATTCTGTCTGCAAAATTATCATTTTTCACAACAGACTTTGTTGACGTTATTTCAATGGATCCGATTGATTAGCCTAGAAGTATATAAAAAAACTTGAACATTTTCTCATAGATAAACCTGTTATTTATAATCTATTATCTTTAAAAAACTCAAAGGTCTGCTGTTCTTTTATTGAAAAAATTGGCATATTTTTCTTTTGATCACACCATGATCATGCCATGTGCTCATTGTTTATAATTAGAATGTTGGACTATTGGTCACATTTTCTGCATACTTCTCCCGTGACAATATCTTTATGTCAGCATTTGTAAAACTCTCATACAGGTGCTATAAAACAAACTGTCAGTGCACAAACTATACAAAACCAGAAGTAAAAGTATTTCTCAATATACCTCACAAGTCATTGGGTTTGGACGCCGTTTATTGATGTTTAAAGTATCATTTTTGACATTGAAAGGCCAATATAAGTTGTTGATTATGTTTTTAGCTTACTTGAGCTGTAAGTGAGCTTTTCTGATCAAATTTTGTCTGTCGTCTATCTGTTATCTTCTTCTCCACAACCACTTGGCCAATTTTAATCAAACTTGCCACAAAACATTATTAGTTGAAGGCAATTCATATTTTTTCTTCAAATGAAGTGCCACTGTACATTGAGTAGATTTACGTTTGTTGAAATCATGACTCCCTGAGTCATCAAAATTTTACAAAGGATATATAGGGAAATTTATTTTTAAAAAAGAACAGCAAAGCATCCTCAGGTACTGTAGATTTAAATATTTTCAAATCATGACCCCTAGGGATAAGTAGGGGCAAATATGGACCATCAAAGTTTTACAAGTCGTAAACAACATTAGCAGTATACGGTACCTTCACCAAGATATACTTTTGTTAACTATGTTCACCTTATACCTATACATGTGTATTTCTTTTTATTTCTTCTACAGGGACATTATCAATGGCAAACAGTGGAAAGAATACAAATGGTTCCCAATTTTTCATCTGCACAGCTGATACTCCTTGGTATAATGATTTTGCTTATTACTATATTTATGGAATTTTTTTTGATTCAATGTACTCTATTCACTTACAAATGAAAAAGTTTGGAATGTCATCGTTATATGGGAAATGAAATTTCTATAAACATCATTTGAGACAAAATCTTATAAGAACATTTCTTGTTTTCAGTAGATCTGTTAATCTTAGGAATCAATTTAAAATGGCAAAGAAAGAAATTTGAGTATAAATAAGATAAGTCACCAAAACTTCTGGTCAAGAGGGGGAGGGCTGCAAACAAGGGTCTTTTTTTATACCCTTTCCTCTCAGCTTATTAACTGTTGACCATTTTTTGTTGTCTGGTGCATTCTATATATGACCTTGATTAAAAGGAAATGTTCTTGTGTTCTTGATAAGAGCGGCCTTGATATTGATGTTTTGAGTATGCCTTCTGTAAAATTTCATCACGTCAATGAGATTTCTAGGAGAAAAAAAAATATGATAACATATATTAAAGCACCTTTGATCTTTTTTAGGCTGGATGGTAAACACGTTGTGTTTGGTAAAGTCACAGAAGGAATGGATGTTGTGCGTGAGATGGAGAAATGTGGATCAAACAGTGGGAAAACATTGAAGAGCGTGGCCATCTCAAAGTGTGGGGTTCTGTAGAGGGCAATCCCAGAATGCCACAGGACAAAATATCGCTATAGAAACAGGTCCTGTGATAAGTTCACTGAGTTACTCTTATAACACATATACAAACTTATCTAACACTTGTCAGTGTTGAATTATTCTGTGGGTAATAAATGAAATGATTTAAAAAGAGTTGAAAAGAGTTGGTCTTTCTATTGAATCTAATATGTGTTTACCACCTTAATAGCCAGTGATGTGTTTTCATTACAGTTAAACATGCTTTTGTGTGCCAGGAACAATTTTTTTAAAAAATCAATATAAACATTCGTTCCATATAGTTGATAAGTTGACGATACATTTCAGAACAACAAGAAATGGAAAACTCTTCTTTTTAGAGGGGCATAGACACAATTTCAACTAAAATTTCAACATTTCTTTTTCCATTTTTACAAATATTTAACAAGGGTCTTGCTAATGATTATCAAAAATTTGAACATCAGTTGTCAAGATACAAGACAGATTTAGAGCTCTAAACCTTTGTTTTGTAAACAAGGTCCTGTCATGTTTTTGTTTACATAGGTTAATATACTAATCTGTGTTCGTTCAAAATAGATAATTTGAATAAAGAATTTTAATTCTAAAACGACGACAGACAATGATCAAATTTTTACAAGAAAAGCTCACTTGAGCCTTGAGGCTCATGTGAGCTAAATAACTATGCGTAAAACGCATTAGTGATTACTTTGATAATTCAGAGTTATTTTTTGTGCATATTCTCGGGTTCTATAAACCTCTTTCCTCTTGACAAAACAGAAAGGCAAGCAAATGACTGTGTTCTGTGATCCGATTAGAAATATTGGCTGTATGATCGTAATTTTATTCTACAATTAAATATTTGGTTTTTATTCTTTAAGTAATTACAGTCATAGATAATTCGGTAAGCAGTGTACAATTTTCTGCAGAATTATATAAATTTGGCTCTATTAATACATCATGAAATTTTCTATATTGATTTGATAAATAAATATGAAGATATAGAAAGTAAAAGAGGCCGTACTCTGCATCGCTCTCTTAGTCGCCTGACTCCGAGAACCTTATTTTTACCAGCTAGAATCTACACAATTTAAGGACTGTGTTTGGTACTAAAGGTTTCATATTTACTATGTCTAAATATTTTAACCCAACTTTTTGTTGAAAATTTGCAGTAAACTTTCGTCTCTTAGATCATCCGGGGTTCGCATTGACATCCAAGAATAGGAGAGATTATACATTTTGGCCGTGGGTTGCGAAGTACGGCGCCGCTGGAGGGTATGGAATCCGGATAGGGCCATGTAGTTCACTATCGCATCATCGCACCATCGAGGTTTGGGTTGATAATGCGATGACACGATGATGCGATGACGATGAAGTAATGGTGCGATAACGATAAAGTTATGTTGCGACAGTGCGATAACGATGAAGCGATGGCACGAGAATGCGATGGCGATGGTGCGATAACACGATGTTGCAATAGTGATGGCACGATGGTGCAATTACGATGACGCAATGGTACGATAACGATGAAGCAATATTCACTTTTACTCTATCGTTCTATCGCACCATCGTCATCGCATTATCGCTTGATCGCATCATCGTCATCGCGCTATCGCACCATAGCTCCATCGCCATCGCATCATTGCTTCATCGTTATCGCACCATTGCATTATCGCGCCATCGACCTAATAGTCGATACTCGATGGTGCGATAGTGAACTGCATGGCCCTATCCGAATTCCATAGGAGGGCCAGGAAAAAAAAAATTTTTATTTGTTTGGACAAATTAGAAATTTATTCGGACGAATTAGAAATTTGTTCGGACAAATAAGTTATTTGTTCGGACAAATTAAATATTTGTTCGGACAAAATAGAAATTCGTTCGGACGAATTAGTTATTTGTTCGGACGAATTAGATATTCGTTCGGACGAATTAGAAATTTGTTCGGACAAATAAGTTATTTTTACGGAGAAATTGTATATTTGTTCGGACAAATTAGTTATTTGTTCGGACGAATTAGATATCTGTTCGGACGAATTAGATATTCGTTCGGACGAATTAGAAATTTGTTCGGACAAATAAGTTATTTGTACGGACAAATTAGAAATTCGTTCTGACGAATTAGTTATTTGTTCGGACGAATTAGATATTAGAAATTCGTTCGTTCTATGGAATCCAGATAGGGCCATGCAGTTCACTATCGCATCATCGCACCATCGAGATTTGAGTCGATGGTACGATGACGCGATAGTGCGATGACGATGAAGCGATGGTGCGATAACGATGACGCGATAGCGCGATGACGATGATGCGATGGTGCGATAATGCGATGGCGATGATGCGATGGTACAATGAAGCGATAATGCGATGACGCGATGGCACGATAGCGATGGTGCGATAGACACGATATAGCATCGCATCATCGCTATCGCACTATCGCAGCATCGCTATCGTGCCATCGCGTCATCGCATTATCGCGCCATCGTCATCGCATTTTTGCGCCATCGCATCATCGTCATCGCATTATCGCGTCATCGCACCATCGACTCAAACCTCGATGGTGCGATGATGCGATAGTGAACTGCGTGGCCCTATCCGGATTCCATACATTTCTGATACATATGTCGCCGATATGTGGCTGAAATATTGCCGATTTGGCGTAAAACATTCAATCAATCAATGTGGTACATGTGCGGTGTATAAAATGAAAAAAGGTCCTCATTGAGTTTTTCATTAAATATTCCTGTTTGTGAATTAAGAAAACTTCACAAAAATGAACCTGTTCGTATTGATCTCAGGTTGTTCCTATGACTCGCGAGCCGGTGAATGTCGACCGGTCAATCTAGTATATTCCCTATAGTCCATCGATTTACAGAGAATAATTATAGCCTCCTCCCCTTACTGGAGAGGTACATGTAGTCGAACAAACTATTTAATTTCACTTTCAGCATTTCTTAATTTTGTTTATACGCTTTTACAGTTGAGTACCAGTTCGAAGGTTTGATAGACCAATGACTTACTAGAAAGGGGAATTATGAAACCAACCCCCTTTATGGGGAAAATAAATCATGAATGTCAAAATATTTCAAGTAACAACCCCCCCTCTTCTATTTAAAAACGATCGATTGTCTTAACTCATTGAGAAGCTTAACTTGCATTAAATAATTTAAATTATGATGTGTTTTTAGATTTTACTGCACTTTCTAGAAACGTACATGTATCATCTATTTTTTAATCCTTTTCCCGGAAAGGGGCGTGTGTTTAATTTGGTCAGTATTTTACCTGCATGTTTTAATTCATGCGCTTTTCTGATATTTAAATATAAAATAAAATTAATGTAGATACTTAATAATAGTTTTTAACGATCTTACAAAGAGTCCATTGGAGATGGACTTATGAGATTCCCTCTTTTTGTTCCTTTATCACAAAATACTTAAAAGTGGGAATATCGGTATAGAAGAAAAACTACAAATGTCCTAGCTAGTAAGCCCCACCTTAAAAAAATTAAGACCCATCGAATAAGAGCAAAAAAAAGGGGGGCACAGGAAAAGGGGGGGGGCTTACTTTTTCAATGCCATTTTTCCCCGTACCAATATTGCCTATGAATAAAACCCTAAGGAGTGGATCTCATCTTTTCAAAGAAGTGGTAACTGACCACTGGCACCCCAGTGTTACCAATTTTACACAACCAGCAAAAGTTGGTCTGGTAGAACCAGATGTTTATTTATGACAAATCTTATGAGTGTGTCAGGGATGGGAGTGAAAAGATGTTTGATAAGAAGTAACTGACCATTTGAATTTACTAGTGGGCTCTCAGATAATATACTTTCAGAATGGCAGACTTTATGCCTATAATATATACCGGTATAGAACCATTATTTCCGAATATTTACAATCAACATACCCAACTTTAATAGCACATGTCTAGTTGCAACGTGTGTGTATCATAATCCAAAGAGCTTATTTATGTAATATTTATGTATTAAAAAGGGATGAATCCTCCTGAATATACAAATTGTATACTTCTCTTTACAAGATAATTTGTGTAAACATCTAATTTGTCCGAACAAATATCTACTAATTTGCTTAAAGCTTATAGCTTATTTGTCCGAACAAATTTCTAATTCGTCCGAACGAATTTCTAATTTGTCCGAACGAATATCTAATTTGTCCGAACAAATAACTTATTTGTCCGAACGAATTTCTAATTTGTCCGAACAAATATCTAATTTGTCCGAACAAATAACTTATTTGTCCGAACAAATTTCTTATTCGTTCGAACGAATTTCTAATTTCTCCGAACAAATAAAAATATTTTTTTTACCTGGCCCTCCAGCGGCGCCGTACTTTAGCATGTGTATTCCTTGTGACAAGACCTTTCTTTAGGTACCACCATTTGACCTTGGAGTTTGACACACTTTTACACAAAAATTCCAAACTTTTACTTTGGCCATGACTTTAAAACGGTAGATACTAGGACTTACATACTTCACATATTTAATCTTTGTGACAAGAAATTTTGTTGGATATTAACAACTTTGACCTTGACCGTGAAAATTTACGTACGTTTACAAAATTTTTTACTTTTGAAAGGTAAGGGTTAGTGTTTCATACTTCACATATGTAATCCCTGTAACAAGACCTTTCACTGGATACGAAGAACTTTGACCTTGATCTTGGAGTTTGACCTACATTTTAAAACCAACCTTGACTATAACTTTTGAACGGTTATGGCAAGGGCTTTAATACTTCAAATAATTATTCCTTGTAACAAGACCTTTCATTGGATACCTAGAACTTTGACCCTTTGACTTGACCTTGGATTTTAATCTACTTCTTAAAAATTTTAACATCGGCCATAAAATTTCAAAGGTTAGGGCTAGGGCTTTCAGACTTAACTTATGCAATCCTTGTGACAGGACCTTTCTATAAAAACCAACAACTTTGACCCTTTGACCTTGACCCTGGAATTTGACCTACCTTTCAAAAACATCCTTGGCCAGAGAAGATTTTAAAAGATATATTCTCATATAAAACTTTGTTTGCCAATTGTGGTCACACCCTATCCCGGGGTGGGTCATGATTTGAAGAAACTTTAAACTAGACTTACCGAGGTTGCTTCCTTATAAATATGACTTTGGCTTTACCGTTCTTAGGAAAAATATTTTTAAAGATTTCCCCTTATTATACCCACGTAAAACTTCTTCCTTCAATAGTGGTTCAACCCAAACACTGGGGTCATGATTTGAACAAAGGTGAATCTATACCATGTCAAGATATTTTCATTTAAGTCACATTTTTTCTGGCTTGTTGATTTTGCACACACGACCTTTTTCCTCCCCTTGGAAGAGGTTGTGGTCCTTTATTTGAACAAATCTGAATTTCCAAGAATGCTTTATCTTAAGTTTGGCATAAGCTCAGTGGTTCTGGACAAGAAGATGGGATTTGCCATTGCAAAACAAAACGTTTGCTGGTTGTGAAGCAAACAGCTTCCAAATGAATGTACATGGTAAAACTGCATCAAAATACTTTTCGGAGACCCCTCTCCCCTTTAGCTAAATACAAGCTTGAAGGAAAGCTGTAATGTGACAAGTTAAAAGACAGACTTATAGGAGACTGAAAGCCAACGTGCTGTCAGAACAGGAGAGCAAACAAATCTTTAAAAGACCACCCATCTTAGCATGACTGAGTACTTTTTCGATTTTTTAGCATCAAACATAGAGCACGGATAATGTTTTGGTCTTTAAAACACAATTTCGGTCTTTAATTTACAATTTCCTTGCCTAAAAACAGCCACTGAACACGTTTGCAAACTTGATAATGAGTCGGAATGTTCAATAAAATGACAAGATAAATCGTCGTGTCAGCAACCTTTTTATAAAAATACTGCCATTTATTTGTAAATTAACAGTCAAAGAGATTTACGAAGTTTAGTTAAAGTACGAAACGAAGATCTTCGACACTAAAATAGAATCGCCCGACAAGCGATGTAAATGTAAGCTTGGACATATTTTGCGTCTCTCTACCCAATACTGTTGATGTACATGTATCCAAAATTTACTGGAATATTTATGTTCTATTATCTGGTGGCGTTAATATGTTTATAATGGTTGTTTTCCTGAGTGAAATATCGGCGAAGTCATAAATCAAGTTTTCTTCTGTCAGAAGTTAGTCTAGGTACCAGTACGGGGGGAATATTGAATAATCGACCTCGAAGAGGGTGACCGGTTTCTTGATATTAAAAAAAATCTTCATCACTTTAAATTGTGAACCCGATGTTTTCTAGATTTTCCCATTGACATTAGACTGATGATAAAGTCACAAAATCTCTCTTGCACAATTTGTCAGTTACTTGTAAATAAATTGTTTTGGTAAAATCTGATGATTGACTTGGAAATTCTGTAGTAGGAACTACCCCACCCATGACTGAAGAATCAATATGCATATATGCACTGTCATGCTTAGTCATTTTAGTATGCGAACATGCTTACATGTAGGTACTACAGATTTACACGAATGCATATTCAAATTTATTCAGATGATGCCCTCGTGGATAGTGGGTTACAAAAGAATATCATAGTTTTACGTGGGTACATGAAAAAAATCTTTCAAAATCTTCTTCTAAGGATCAGGTTTATGTTTGCTCTTATTAATATGCAAGCATCCTCGGGTAATCCACAGCAAGAGATGTGATCCCCCATTGGACAGAGGATTATCAATATTATGAGGGGAATATGTAGGATTAAAAAAATTCTCAAGAACTACTTGGAGTTGATTAATCTCATGGATTTGCAAGCAATCTCCGGTAGCGTTGATTTAAATTACCGGTATTTAATTCATGTCAACAACATAGATTGAAAAACAAAACAAAAAATAAATGAATGAAAAGGAAAATGTTTTTAACATAAAAGCAAGACCATCATAACCATTGGGACTCAGATACGTATTCTGATTTTTAAAAGAGTATATGTCTGTGAGTGTTTTATTTTAAAGTTCAAATTCAGGTTATTCGACCAATCAAACATATTTTTTACATGGGATGCATTAATAACATATACATGTACATATTTACACATTTCAAACAAATCGGTCAGAGAGACCTAAACAATACACATACAATTCATATACTAGTAAATCCTAAAATAATAAAAAAAATAGTTATGATTACCAAAGGAGGAAAATTTTTTTTTTTTCATCACATTTAAACTGAGTTTTTTTTTAAGCAAAAAAGTGCAGAGTATTAGATTTGCATCCGAAGTAAACTTGTTCCCCCTTTATGAACATGAAAATAAACCTTATAATCTAGGTCTTATATTTCCTTTGATCATGCATGTTTACAATTTTCCATAGACGTTCCAAATCTATATGGACCTTAAGCATCAGAAAGAAATCGAACTATTTTTAAAATACTTCTCATTGCCTTCTGACTCATGTACATAAAATACTTGTACGATAAAAAGTGCTTTGTTTTGAAATAAACGGTTCGGTATGAAGGAGCACGTTTTGTCTTATAGTCCCAATCAAGTCTCCGCACCATACCTTGCAGTCAAAGTGGCAATGGTTACATGTTTGTATAATAGGTTTATGTAGGTGTATTACCTCTATCTCAGGGCTAAATATCTATTATACATTCTAAATTCCTGGTCTCAGGTCGTTATTATTTGTTTTATTTCCTACAAGACATGGTGATTTACATACAAAGTTTCACTTAACATAGATAATACATTATACCAATATGTTATCGCCAATTGGTTCAAGTCTATCGCTTCTGTCCAGTTTTCACCCTCGGTATAATGGCTCCTTGAACTAATTCTTCTTGTCGCTGAGTTGTCTTCCTGATACATCGTTCTGAATGCCCACATCATGTGGTTGTTCTCTAGTCCCTCTAGAGTTGATGGTGTTATGTTGACCCGCGGAGGAATATCTAAAGATAATAATGTAGAAAATTAACAATATTCTCGGAAGGCAGATGATGAAAATTATTATAAAGTAAAAGTGAACATTAGGGACAATTGAGATTTACATATCTAATTACTGATAATTTGTAATTCAAGTTTTTATTGCAGATTCAGACTTAAGTTTTAATTTTGCGTCTGTACTTGTTGCTTTGCGGAGCCATCTCTCGGCGAGTCTCGTTTCTCTAGTTGCCTTGCTCAGGGGCCATCAATCTTAGACCCTCTCACTTTCGATCCCAGTCTTTTTTTTCCTCAATAAATTCCCTTGTGAAAGTCAAAATGAGATCGGAAGTGAACTCGTCTAAATTTTATGACCTCGGAGCCTGATATACAATTTATTATTGTTTCTGGCAAGTAACCTTCATGGAATGCAAGAACAACGACTAGTCTTTGCGGACATAAATTCTTGCACTTGACTGTAGTGTCTACTCATAGTTTTAATTGTGAAATAGAATTTTTTTTTCACAATTTGAAGCTGGGTAAACAAATCATACAAACATTGGGGATTTGGTTTAGTTTCACCAAGACTGACTTTCAGTATTAACTTGCAGGTAAAGAATGTTCATTTGCAACTTTAAAGCACAAAAGAGGATTTTACTTACGTAATAAAGATAAGAATTAGTTAGATTGAATTTTTTGTCATTTGTTAGTTTGGTCCGATAAAGCATTAATTATCTTTAAAAAAAATAATTAGATATGTTTTTTTTTTATAGGTAAAAAATTGCCATCAAAACAAGTTATAATAAACAAGAAATACATGGGTCATAGAAAGTCTAATGGCCTCTTGGTTGCGTTATCTTTTAGAGAAGGTTGGATGATCGTCGTGTGTTCAAAAGGACAGGATTATCTAACTGTCTGATTGAGTGATTCTGGAATGGACGACACTCCAAGGGTCTTCGACATTTTCAGGCCAAGAGAAAACAATTTAATAGCTTCCTAGACATTTTTTCAACTATTTTGTATCAAATATTGAATATAGATAAGACGATTCGGGTGAAAATTGGTTTGCGGTAATATTCTATAATGTGCCGAAAGTAATGAGACTTTCGATAAAAAGGAGCGAGCCCAGTTCTTTGAACCTGATTTCAGGTATTTTGGCATCGAATAAAACCCAACAATGCGTGCGTCATTTTTTCTAATCGTTAAATAGACTGTAAAGCTGAAATCTTTGGATATCGTAATTAGGAAATCATTTACTGCTGTACAACTCCAAAACAAAAATGTCACGGAGAAGGTTATAGTTTCGACATTAAAGGAAACGACGATGTAAAAAAGCTCTGCCTCTTTCGACCTGGACCATTTTTCTGACGGAGAAGAATGGTAGGGTTATGATTGTCAAGGCGCTTAATGAAAATTAACCATTATCTGGGTTGATCAGTAGCGCTCTATCACTATATCTGTAATTATGAATTTCCGAATAGCCGCTGGCCCATAGTTAGATAAATACCGTCCTACTGTTCTGAATCTTTATTTTATTAAATAGTTTTACACGACCCGTCACCGAATACTGCAACCAAATTATCCAAATTACGTGTTAAATATATCTGAAAAAAGTGTTCACCCGATTATCCTGCTGGCATCACTTAGATTATGAAAAGACCTAAGATTTCTGTAGCTTAATATAATTGATACCCTTTTGAAGTCCTTGAGAAAAATAACTTTCTAAATGTTATCGATCAAGTGGGTATAATATGACGATGCATCCTTGATTGCAGGTATAGAGTACGTGAAGATTCTGAAGACCTGAGCTTTATGAATACCGAATCCTCGTCAAAGAAATGATTGCGAGACAAAAGAATAATTTCTTGAAGTGGACGGTGAATGAAATCGTTGTTTTTCTTCTTTCTCTGGAATTCAGCAAGATTGTGATCGGTAAGTTATCATTATCCATTACTACAAAAAGGTCAAGATTATTTTAATACAGACTGCACATACTTCAAGTTTTTTTTTTAATATTCTGTTCTTTGTTAATTTAATCATTAAAGAACATGAACAGTAATTAGTTCGTCATATTTTTTCTTCTTAAATACACTCTTTTGCCTGATCATTGCAGAAATGGTCATGTATATTCAAATAGAACAAAACTTTAATATGACATCACATGTTTATTTTTTTTTCTTCTGAAAATGATTTTGCTGTTTTGAAATGCCTTTCAGTTTTTTTTTCAGATTAAGTTATTTTCATATTTTATATTTAAATCACAAACTTTAGCCAAATCAAAGTGAATATTATTGCGACAAGAATAACTTAAAAATGCTTTGATCCTCAACCTAAAGTTAAGTTCCCCCTTTATTTGTCATTCTTTTTTCAATATCAAAGATGTTAATTATCTGCGATAAACAGAAAACACAAAAAATCAAAAAGCATTGTCTTACTGTTAAAACCTATCAATTAATAATTTATACAAAATAGATTTGAAAAAAAAAATCTTGTTTGCAATAATCATTTTGGATGTTTTCTTTTATAATTAATTGCGTACCTAACTAACAACGTTGCTTTGAATATTTTTATTCACAACTTTTATTTTAAGACAAGTGATAATAAAATTCATATAATTTATGTGACCTGGAACAAACTATCCATATACTCCGACAAATGAATCCATTTAATTTTTTTGAACACATGTCTCTATTGTCAACGAGAGGAAAATATGTTAATACCTGTATTTTGCAAAATATCTTTAATGTTTGAAGCTTTAAATTAAAATAAAAGTAATATACTCCTGATGATTTTTATATTTGAAGAATTTTTTGGATTACACTATTCTCTTGTTTGATGGAATTATTTATTATCATTTACCGTGACTAAGTTCGAATAGAACACAAAATAAAAAAAAAATAATGAAGAGATAATTTTAGGGTATTGTAAGTCACAAATTTCTTGGTGTACTTTTGAGACATACTTTTTTTTAAATACTCCTGATTTGAAAGCCAAACGATGACAATATAACCTGACATGACATGAGAGGTGGGCAGATCTGATGAGGAGGAAACGAGCGGTCAAGGACACATCAGATGATAAAAATGATGACATTTATTACATAATTTTAATGAAGACAATGGTTATTTCCGCAGTATTTCTACAACACCCAACTTTATACAAGGGATTAATATCAAAATATAATCCTAGGAATAAAAAAGAAAACTTCAGACAACATGAGTTTGTCTGTAGGCGGAATAACCAGTCTAACAAAGCAATAATTTAAATTCTAAAGACACAAGTCTATAAGAATGGAGGTCTCAATAAGTGTGGTAAAATAATTAAAACATTATGTTATTTAATTTTAACCCTATTATCCCTCATGGTGTGGTCATGGATTTACCAAAACTGGTTGAAACAAGAATATATTTAATGTAGCGATATTTTAAATAGACCGACCTTCCAAAAACATTATTCATTTGGAGCCTTTTTGATCCTGTGAATTTTTATAAAGCTTTAGTCGAAAATATATTCAATTTTACTTGGACTATCTATTTAAAATTGTTTCCTCGGTTGCCCGTGTATTATGCTACTTTATTATACCTCCACTTATTTTTCCCTATATAAAATTAAATGATTAGATCTGAACAATTCCCTAGAAATCGCTGTGAATCGGCTAATCGCCGTGCGTTAGTTTTTATGAGCTAATCCCTCGGTCGAAAGCTAGTCATGCTAATTCGCAGTTATAGCTTTTTATTGTGACGTCATAATAGAGCGACGCAAAAACACAATGCTTCGTGACGTATTTCATGTAACAAAACGCAACAAAATAAGACGTAAACAACAAACAGAATGCAATGATTATATTAGAATTAGGGATTAACTGTCTTCTAATTTGATATTTGCGACAAAAAAATGATTAGTTAATCTGTAAATGAATTTATTTTTTAAAAAGGTGATCTTTACAATTTAAATTTACATCGGTATAATAAAACAGTTAAAGTATATATCATTGAGGGAGTTAGCAAGATTAGCTGCGCCTCGGGAAATAGTCCTGGTCTTGGGGAACTGGAATCTTGCTAACTCCCTCAATGATATACTTTAACTGTATAATAATGTCTTGCAGCTTTGTCCCCAAGTTTGATTATTTTTCAAAAATAGCAAAAAAAATCAGTTTTTTTTCAAAGAAAAATTATTCTTTATTGAAAATTTTGTATAGACACCTTCTGGTCCACTTGTAAATAAAGAACTGTTTCAGAGGATTTATAATGCATGTTTATTCTTTCGGTCAAGGAGTGGCCTCATAATTTCACAATTTCTCTACTCTGACTCAAATACATCCAATTTCATCAACATCTGAGAACATTGCAATTTCACAAAGTCTATCTTTTTAATACATGAACTCTTGTTTTTCAATACTCAACAGTTTGGAGGAAAACATTTGAGCTTATTTTATTGTCTAATCTCTTAAATCTTTAATTTCTTTTGTTGCATGCATTCAAAAGAACTATTTCTTGTTAAATTTAATACAGATATCTTTGGTTTTTTTTCTCTTTTTCTTTTCTTCTTCTTCTTTTTTTGTTTTTGTTTGGTTTCTGATTTTGTTTTTTTTTGTTATGGTTTACAATACCGGTATCTGTTAATTTTAAAAGTGCAGTTTTTCAGCTGGAGGTCTAGCAATAATAGAGTAGGTTAGATTCCATTTAAAATTCAATTTTTGAAATAGATTGACATTAAGGACATAGGCAACGGACCTAACATACAGATTATTTTTCAAGATATTCTAAATTTAAGATTAAAGTGTCATCAGATGTTCATAGACAAAAAATCAGCATGCATTACCAGGGTATTCTTAAATATATCATTTGCTGAAAATTCTTGGATGAATCAAAGAAAAATACTAAACATATATTATAGATGTTTCTTTTATCCTAAATTGTTAAAGAAGAAGTTTACAACACCATATATTGACATTAAAGTACAACACACGGTTCTTTAAAGAGTAGAATTCTTCAATTCCATGAAAAACGACAAAAAAGTTCAAACTACGTTGCGTATGCCCTTAAACGTAAAATTACGCATAGAAAAGATTTCTCTTTTATGTGAATGCACAGGTATAAAACATTCACAAGATTAATTGATGCAAAGCATCAAATCGGCCGCAAACACATATCATTTTAGCATTTTATGGAATTTTTGCAAAAATAAATTCCAAGGAAAAGAAACAAATTAAAGCAAAAATTACATTACCAAGCATGGTACATTTCATTTAAAGGCTGTTCCTTTTTTATACTTTAATTTCCAATGTGACAAACAAAATTCTTAGACGGATAGATTGTGTCATTTGCAACTGTAATTATTAATGTATTCAAAACAAAATTGCCTTCCTCTTAAAAACTTGAAAAATATATGTTATTTTAGGCACCGAAATTTTTATCCGGAATTGAAACTCAATACTATTTGCTTCTATAGCTTATGCACGCCCACCTTGGGGAGCAGTTCATGCAGCAACTTTTTGTCAGATTTAATAAATTAATGAATATCTGCTGAAAAATCAAAAAGAAATTCAAACTTATAACAACCATTAGGAGAAGGTGTAAAGAGAATGTTCAAAAAGTTTCATATGGGACTTTTATGTTTATTATAAAAAAAAAGAATCATTTCATCGTGGCAATGAAAAAATAACGCTTTTATTTCCCATTTGCACATTCTTACACAAAACTCAGCGTAGACACAAAAGCTAAAATATTTTTTATCACCTTATTTTAAAATTACTGTTAAATTGTAAATAAAAAAAAATAACCGAGTAAGATTATTAGCCGAGCGATAATCGAGTATTCGAATGCTCGTTGACAACTTGAAACCCAAGTTGCTAGGCATGATAGTAAGTCTGTATCATAATCACTGATTCTCCATATTGCAACCTGGACGTTTTTAAACAAGTATTTATCTTTTATTATGGTATGATATATATTACATGTAAGAAGAAATATTTCATTTTTGACAATGCAATTTATCCTTTTGTACAGAAAAAAAGAAGAAAAACACCTGCCTTCAAAAGTCTAAATGCAATGCCTGAATATTGAAAGAAGTATAAATAGGGTCCAAATCAAAATTTACTTATAAAACCTCGGTTGGACACGGGCAGCATTGATAATTTTCAGACAATATTTTATCTAATTGAAACTTTATCAATGACCATTTGTTATAGGTATCGTTCCTCCCGGCGGAATCGAGGGGTTGTGGATCACAGATGTAAGTCTTAACGACAAAGTGAAGGATGACGCGTACTTATGGATGCGGGCACCTGTCAGTAGGATGCAGTGTGCATTAGAGTGTACAGCGGACACGCGCTGTCTATCCCATTTTTACAAAGAAACCAGCGCCACCTGCATTGCACAAGATGAAAAACTGGACTCCATGACCGTTCGAAACTCTTCTGGATTCTTAGCATATGGATTCCAAAAACCACGTATGATGCTAAATTCAATCGAAACACAGATTAAATTAAAATTCTTTGATATCAATTAGGAACTTTATTTTATTTTCTCGAGGAAATTTAGGGTCTTTATGACAACTATCATATACGTAATTTTCTATACGAAGTACTCTTTAAACTAGGCTTATGATAGCATATGGCTGTGAATAGATAAAATTAATCTGACTTTTGGCCTCACGGTTAAAGGTTTTATAAGAAAATCATTCTTAGCCATGAGTAAATATTTGATCTCTGTATTTTAGCGGAATGCAGTGCTCCTTTTCTGTTCGACCGTCCTGCCAATTTGTGTTTCTGGAGATCAGACGTAAAAGGCAACAGATCGACAGCACAGCAAGTGTGTGCTACATATGGCGGGTCATTGGTTACCATAGACACGGTTGCCAAGAGAAGTGCCGTGTTGTCATATCCCGATTTTGGTAAAGTATTGAAAAAAAAACTGAATAGTAACTCTTTCTATGATTATTCATTGTATTAACTGGAGCTGAACTAAAAAATCTTTCACTGATTCTACAGCGATTTTCATTTTAGCTATTACACCTACAGGGTGGGCACCATCCTTCCTGATCGACGGAAGTGACGATGAACAAGAAATGGATTTCCGGTTCAAGGACGGAAGCCCGATTCCTTCGACCTTTTGGTCAAGTGGCTATCCAAAGAATGACACATCAGAAAATTGCATTCATATTCCAACCTATGACCCCAACGGGCTTTTTATACACTACGAGTGTGATAATAGTAATTATTACTTTGTCTGTCAAAAGCCCTAAAGATAAGGAAATATTCAAAGATTATATACAAAGACAATTCAATGAGAACCAACAGTGTTGCATTTTCTTAACTTTTTGTCTAGCCATTATAGTTTGTATCATCATTGCTTAGAAATTTTTTCAAACTGTGTCAGTACATTGTAATGTGATATAATGTTGAAGCAAATTTATACAAGAGTCCTTTAAATTCCAGTGATATTTCAATTTTGTATATCAAAAACAATGCTCGATGTCAGTTGCTGTTTATATAGTTAAAAAAAAAACATTGACTGCAAAGTCTTTAAATTTGTTGGTTTATGTTAAAAAAAATTTAACCCATAGTGTAAATTTACTTCATATGCTATTTTATGGAGAATAATGCTCTAAAAATCAGACCCAAAAGAAGTGTTGTTATCATTTTTTTCATTTTTATAAAAAGTTCAATGCCTGTTAATTTTGTTTATACTTGTAATATTATGTGTTATATGATAAGTAAAAAACACGTCGTGTTTACTATGACTTGTATAATAATTCTGGGAATATGATACCCACAATTCGTCCCAGGCATTAGCCATATTTCCAAGACCGCTAATCTTTCGAGTTCTCTGGGGCAATTACATAAACTGGCTATAGCTGTATGGAAGAACTATATCGGTAATTCTACCCGAACGTTTCCTTGGTAAGTCTGTTCAGTAGATATATAAATGAGGCAAGGCGTGGAGACTTATCCAATAACAAAGCCAGTCTTGGTCAATTTACAGACAAGAATAGAATTCCTCTGTAAAAAAAAATCTCTAAATAAAAATTGGCCAATAATGATGATCTTAATACAGTATGACTTTGAACCATCAATGTAAATAGGAAATGTTTTGTTTTATATAATCTGTAGAAGTCCCCCTACACACTCCCTAAAATACCCTGCAATCGGACATTTCAAAAATTCACCTATTAGATTAGAATAGCTCTGATTTAGTCTAAGGAATCGAATAAATAATTGTCAATCGCTAACCATGTACAAGATGTTAGGAATTATTTTTTTTAAAAATCTTGATATTTTAAAAGTATATTTCAAAACAAAAACTAAATTTGACGTTTGTAATATGGTGTTTCTGGTTGAATTTTTAATTTCTTATGTCGTATACATATATATTGGAGTCTGGCATATTTCTGTATCATGCTTTGCGAGCTTGACTTCTGAAACAATAACTAAAGGTTCCATGCCAAAAAAATACTTTCATATTCTGGCTCATACAAACAAGTACAAGTATACAATTATCGTGACTGAAATTAATGACTTGTTTGCAAATCTAAAGTTGGATTGTATTTTGAGTTCATAAGAATCCTTACAAACAAAGATACATAGCGGGTTCTAGTAAATGTTCAACCAGACCTCTTTCTTTACTCCCCACTAAGATATTGACAGTTTTGAAGGAGAGACATCAAGAGTACTGTGCAACAGTATATTCAAGAAGAGGTGTAAATAAGATGTGTTTACTTAAAAATTCCAAGGGATTTTTGGACTTTGAAATCACAAGCTTTCACCAAAAATCAACAGTTTAAAAACTTACAACTTTTCAACTTTATACACAACCATTCCGCACCTAAATTAAAGTCCAGGCTTTTTGATTTCATTGACAGCTGCCTTTTAAATAAAATGGAAATCGTAAATTTACTTACATTGTCATTGGTCTTTTGCAGAATGATATTAAGAAGATTTTGATTGACAATACAGCTTTCTATGTAGTTTTTGGATACCAGGTCTTCCAACGATCTTTTAAAAATTCCAATCAGTACTTGTTCTTCCTGGTTATAAGCAGACTTTTATTGTTTCCATCTAAGAAAATTTTATAGAAAAAAGTATACTTAGCGACAAAATTTTACGATGACGTGAAGACTTTAACGTCGCAATCCTAATCTTCCCTTTTTATATATATAAATATATATTACGTAATATCTAGACCCTTATCATCGGTGTATGAGGTTTCCTTTATGTCTCTCAGTTGATTCGAGACGCAAGAGCATGCATATACTCTACGTACAAACAATTTCTTTAACGAGACAAATTGATGAAACAAGAATGACAACAGTCTCATGTAAAGTTATCATTTTACAAGTCCTATGGTCGATACAATGGCCTTGTCAGCAAATTCAATCTAACATTTAGTCAAATGGTAACTTATTATATTCATACTAATTGTTAGGATATAATAACAACACTAAAATAGTCCAAGGATTTTACGTTTTTCCTGATTATGAAAAAGAGCACACGACGGATATCACCGAATGCATAGGATGCTCTCTCCTTCATGGCACCTGATTCCACCTCTAATGTATGGGAAACCGTGTTTGCCATTCTTCTGATTTTTATCATTTGAGAAAACATCTGGCCTGGGGGCCATAAAACTTAGACGAGCTCACTTTTGATCTCAGTCTCACTTTCCACTATATATTCCTTTGGAAATAGTGAGACTGAGATCATAAGTGAGCTCGTCTAAGTTTTCTGGCCCCCATGCCTGGCCCAGTGGTCGTGAGACATCTCAAGCTTGAGTCAAATTATACCTAACTGTCCTTAATGTTCTGGAAGTCAACCAGATCATTTGAAATAAATGTATATCTCAATATTGATTGATAATGATTGGAGAGGGCTAAAATAGGCTAAACCTGCTTCCCCTTAAAATCAGTGAATGAAATTTTGTTTTAATTTAAATATTGATTCACAAAACTGTTATTATTTTCAAAATTTGAAATTAATTCAATAATATGTAAACATTTTACGGGCTATTGAACATTTGACTGAGTCGTCTGCTTCATGATTCTGGGACATCCTGAGTTTGAATAATCTTAGTTATCTCCAAATTTCCTTAATTGAAAATATTTATAAGATGTATCCCTGATCACTACTGGTTATCTTCACCTCTTTCATAAAGACCGTATCTTACTTCAAATTATTTTATTGTTCATGTACATAATAATGCTAACACAATTACATGTATTTGTGAGGCATATTTTGTCTGATTTCTTGAAAACAGTCAGATGAGCAATATTTCCAGATTATTTTTGTTATTGATTGCATTGCTAACAGTGTTAATTAAAAATCAATACAATCGTGATTTTTTTCTTTGAATCAAACATATACTAGATCATGTTTTTTTTAAATTTGAATCCAACCAATATTCAAAACAAGTGTATTGAAATTATGTAAAAGATGCCATGGCATAATTTCCGAAAAAAGGTCCATAAATCAGATTAGGCCTATATCTTCTCTAAATTCGTTTCAAGTCTAGGACTAATTGAAAAAAGTTTAAAACTGTAACTAAGATACAGTATACATAGTTTTTACTTTAAAAATGTTACTCCATGCCTAAAATTCACATTATGAAGTAAGAAAGATATGCATCGTCACGTGCCTGTGATTAACATGGGCCCAGTTAGGAATGCAAATTTTGCACTAGGTAATATATGATACAGAAACCATTCTAAACTAAAAAGAGGGGGAAGAATAAAACATCAAAGTATTTTTAAAAAACATGGAAACACCCTTATATGGTATGCTTGTAAAGACTCCAAAAATAGACCTTTATACGATTGTATCAAAATCCTCTCCTATAATGAAGCCTCCACTCTTTAAGCTGGCGTCCGGGAACACTATGTATTTGTATCTCATAAGTTTATAGAAAGGAACCCATATTTAAAATAATTCAACTGATTTCAAAATTTTCGACCATTGTTAACAACCGTCTAAAAACAAACAAAACAAAACAAAACTTGGCGAATTCTGTGTAAACGTATCTTGACCAATGATATTTCAGATTTCTGAAGTCATACCAAGTGTGTAAGAGAAATTAATATACTTTAAATTCTATATTTAGCAAACATGACATCTCTAAACTAATACGGAATGTAACCACCTTTTTATTATTGAAATCAGATATGTTACATAATGTTAATGAATAATGAACAGCTCTATATAGATTGACACAGAGAGCTATGAATAGACGGCTAACACCTCAACAATTAGATGTAGTACAATTAAGCATTTGCGCAATGCCTACCGTCCTGAGTCAACACGTTGTCCTGGGACCCCTGACAATTTTCACTAGGTATTTAAGATGTTTCTTTTGAGAAGCACCAATCAAATAAAAGTTTTCATAAATAGTTATATTATGAAAACAGCAAGGATTCAGTTTATACCTAAAATACACGTATTACAAGTTATTTATCATAGAATGGTTCAAGTGATTAGTTGAGCGATTGGAAAAACAAACTAGATTTGTAAAATTTCACTAGCTCATGAATTATTTGAATATTTTTAATATTCCATACAACCAGAATGAATTTGAATCGCCATATCTATATTGGATTCCAAAACTTAATAAAAATCATAAACAAAGATGAATAGCGGGATCCAGTAAATTTTCTGCCGAGCCTTTTTCTTTACTCCTCACTAAAATATTAACAGTTGTGAAGAAGAAACTTTAGGAGTACTGTGCAACAATATATTCGAGAAGTCGTGTAAATCAGAGTGCATTGATACTTAAAAATTCTAAGGAACTTTTAAACAATTTTAAATCACAAAATTTTACCAAAATCAACAGCATTAACACTAACAACTTTTCAACTTTATATACAAGTTGTTAGCCATTTCCTACGATAAATCAAAGTCCAGGCTTTTTGATATCATTGACAACTGCTTTTTCAATAAAATTGAACTCGTAAATTTACACACCTTGTCATCGGTCATTTTCAAAATCGTTTTGTTAAAAAACATTCTGATTTTACACACAAGTACTCTGAAGTTGACATCAAAAAGATGATTGATTGTCTGATAGACAATATCTTTGTGTAATTTGGAGACCAAGTTCTCCAACAGTCCCTTGGAATTCCCATGGGTATCATTTGCGCCCCGTTATTATCATACCTATGTTTGTATTCATATGAAGAAGAAATTGTCCAATATATTTTATGTAAAAAGAAGAACACTTTCTGTGGCCTTCAACTCGACATTTAGATATATCGACGACGTATTGTCAATTAACAATAGAAACAGCTGTATTCCCAGTCTAATGTCGATACGATGCATTCCAGTAAGCTTGACATAAAAAATACCATATAGTCTGACAAATCTGTTCTATATATTTTACCTGACAAAGACATTAATAGTAATCTAACAACCATGCAAGCTTTATGCCAACAAAATGCCTTACCCCATCAGTCCATACTAGGTTAATATCTCACAGTCGATTTGATACGCAAGAGCATGCTCTACGTATGAACAATTTTTAAAACGAGGTAAATTATTGACAAACAAGTTGATGAAATAAGAATATCAGCAATCTCGTTTAAAGTCATCATTTCGTAAGTTCTATGGTCGATACAATGACCTTGTCAGCAAATACAATTTATCCTCAAGTCAAACGCAGACTGACGTTTTTCATGTTGATTGTTCGTCCCGGATATTCACAATTCAAATATATTTATAAGGAAGTAATCATTTTGGAGCTTTCAACATCAGAATGATGTATTTGAACCAGTTTTTACAATCTTAAAAAAAATTATCATCGTGTTTATATTTGGTAATATTCACAAAAAATGTTTTTTTTTTATTCTATAAATAAAGGTTCATTAAAAATATTATTTATTCACATGATAAGCTAACCGATATAAACACTAATTGTAGTGTGCATCTGTTCATATTTTATTATTCATAATTTAGATTATCTCACCAAAACACAGTCAGAAAATACGTGTAAAAAGTATTGAAAAATTCAGTTAATACGTGTATTTCCTAACTGAAGTCGGTAAATGCACGTATTTCCTAAGCAAATTAGGAATTTCATGTATTTCCTAAAATTCAGGAAATACATGAAATTTCTGATTACACATATTTACTGTAATATATACACAATGAATTGTCAACGGACTTTCCCGATCATGACAAGGAGCACACGACACGTGTGACCGGTCTGCAGAGGATGCTCACTCCTCCATGGCACCTGATCCCACCTCTAATGTCTTGGAGGTCCGTGTTTGCTCTGCTCCTAATTTGTATTGTTTATTGACCTTTGAGCTTGAATACTGTCCAATATCTCCATATATTTCATTGCATAAAATTTGACATGCCTCCCACAGCGAGGATGACAACAGAGTCAATTATAAACAGTGTTACTAGTGCATAATGCCCTGTGTCTTAGCACCAAATGAAATTTTTGTTACTCATCAAAATCTCCATTTTTACTACAACCTAAAATGATTAATCAGGGAAATTAAAATAAAGCAGCATCATATTTTCACAATAATTAAATGTGATCTGGTCTCAAGATCATAACACGAGAGCAGATTTAAGTCAAACTTCCAAACAATATATATATATCCTTTGAAATAATTTCGAAAATGAAATGAAATTTTCACCGTATGTTTGAATAAAAATAACATACAGAATTGCAAAATTAAGCAAATATGTTTAACGTGCTCAAGATATCAAAAATCTAAATTTTGATTTCAGTCTGTTCTCAATCCATGGTCTTGGGAGCTGTTCATATAATATTGTACTCTAATCATACTACCCCGAAAGTCATACACAGGTGAAGGGGAACAACATGTATCCAATGCAAGAAATTGTCTGATATCAGTTGCTGGTAAACATACTGGTATATATAATACATACGACTGTGAATTATGTGTTTTATTAAATCATATGAGAAACATTGAATACATGCTGTGTTTAATGCAACTTCCATGTTTTCTATGGGAATAGGATACACCGCATTTCCTTTTAATTATAAGTCCGGTAGACTTTTATTAAACAAGTCCTAGTCTGCCGTTATCAAGCTCTGCATATCTGTGGAAAATATCAATTTCGGTAATTCTATCCTAAACACTGTCTGATAATGTCTGCTGTGTTATTGTGTTCGAGGCTCCGTATCGATTAAGTTAGGAAAGGTAGCCAAACACCAACCAATAAGGAGACCAAAATGCGACATTTTGTAGCCAGGTTAGAGTCCTTTTATCAGTTTATCTCCTTTAAGTCTTTCCTTTCATCATAAGAATAGGCAATTAGAATGAAATCAATAGTAAAAGAGATTAATATATTGTAATTTACTGTTCTTTACATTTGAACACACTACGAAAGTGAACGTTCAACAGGGATATTTATTCTTCTAAGGCACCTGACCCTCTGTAATTTCCGGTTGTCCTGTTCACGGATTTGTATCGTTTGTAATTATGTCTGAGATCCATCATTGTTCGCTATCTTGAAGATTTAGTGAAGACGTTTAATAATGTGTAATGTTTCCCTAAAACTGGATGTAGAAAACAAAATATAAAGATATGCACGTCAAAAATCTACTATAGCATAGCATTAATTTAAAGTACATCAATAATTAAATAATTTTCTGCTGAAAAAATCCAGAATTTTTTTAAAAAAAATACTAGTACTTAAATTAATCTAAAATACACATGAAACTTTACCGAAAATACTTTGGACAAAATTGAAGTGCCCTATTTACAATGAAATGTATCGATGAAATATATGGAGATAAAGAACAGTATTCAAGCTCAAAAGTCCATCAAACAATACAAAATAGAAGCAGAGCAAACACGGACTTCCAAAACATGGATATAACGAACCGTATTAAAGATTTAAAGTCCATTTAAACAATAAAAACCAGGAGCAGAGCAAACACGGACCTCCAGACCATCAGAGGTGGGATAAGATGCCATGGAGGAGCGAGCATCTTCTTGTCATGATCGGGAACTAATGGAAAAATCTGTTGACAATTCAGTGTGTAAATAATGAACTAACAATTAGTGTTTAAATGACAGATTGTTTTTGCTGAAAGGGTCATTGTATCGACTATAGAACTTTGGATATGATCGATGACTTTAAACGGGACGGTTGCTGGTCTTGTTTCATCAACTTGTTTGTCAATAACTTAACTCGTTTCAGAAAACTGTCTATTCGTAGAGACGGACCTCTAAATCACCAGAAATGGCATCAGGTGCCATTGAGGAGTAAGCATACCCTGCCGAATGGAGATTTAAACCTCATATACAAGTGATAAGGATATTGCTGCATAAGTAAGGGAAGCTGAATTTTATGGAAAAATCAACGTCTTCTCGTTTATTATAAAGCTTTGTTGTTAGTTTACCATTTACGTCTTTTTCTAGTAAAATATCTAAATATGAAACTTCGTAATGTATCAAACTATTTGTTTTCTTTTATCTCAAGCTCACCGGGATATATCGTGTCGACAAATGAATGGAAGTAACTTTATTTAATTGATAATACGTCGTCGATATCTAAATGTCGGTTTGAAGACCATAGCAAGTGTTTTATTTTCTTTTAAAATACATGTATATAAAATTTTGAATTATTTTTGCTTTATATGAATACAAATATAGGTCTAGTAACATAAGAGAGCATGGATACCCATTGGAATAGTGCTCAACGGATTTAAGAAGGACCTGATCCCCCAAAACCACAATTGAGTAGAAAGTATTGTCAGTCAGACACTCATTGACGAATACGTATATCTTTTTAACATCAAATTCCATAGAACTTATGCGTACAGAAGAATGTTTTAACAATAATAATAATTGCAATTGACCAATATCAAGGTAAGTAAATTTACGAGGAATGTTCGAAATTTGTTGAATTTTTCAGAAGTCTCATTCCTTATACAATATAAGAAGCACATGTTTTGTGTTTATGAGTGAAATCTTTTTTTTAAACTTCAAATCAATCATTTAAAACATTGAGCATGGTAAAAAATAATTTTAAAAAGTAACAAAATTAATCGAATTCTGCAAATATTGATTCCTAGGGTCAGGGTGGATGAAAACAGCATGTTCCCCTTCCTCATTCTTTTCCCCCTACCAATCATAATTACAAGTGTATGGCTATATCTGTTCAAGAAACAGTGGTAGCCATGAAAATATTAACTCTTCCAATGAAAAAGAAAAAGAGGATTGATTATTACACGTCAATATTGAAATAAAGACTACTTTCGTGACAAACCAATGTAGAGAGAACGTAAATATCTTTTCATTTCACTTACATGTGTTAGAGTCAGGTGACTAATCAATACGTCTATCTAGGTATGAAGTGAACATGTAGGCTCCGTTCATTGTTCATCAAGGATAATGTTCCAGCGATCGAAATTCCGCATGAAACCTTCCGAAATAAATTATACATGTTCTGCAATGGGAATATCTGAGGAAGACCTCGACAGCAAAGTTAACAAAAGGTTTAAGTTCTCAGTTACTAAGAATGTTCCCAAACTCCAAGTGTTTTCACAAAATGGACATTATTTTACTTTGAACAATGTAGAACTACACTGGTGTCGCAGTTTGCAAAAACAAGGGACAATTAAAACAGTTTCTGTGAAAACGATTTCAAAAAACAAAGTTCCAGAAAGTGTGCGTGAAATGCTGGTACCTAATGAAGGACCTACTACTAAACGTTGTGATATTGTAAAGTCAGGTGGGTTATATGTCACAAATTAATTTTGAAGTTCAAATGCTAAAAGATCATTGAATATAATTTGTTGTTAAAATAGTATATGAATTTAACACCGTTATTATCCAATAAACAGAGCGTTCGCCTTGAGTGAAGAAGATTTTTATAATTTCATTCTCTATAAGAAATGATAGGAAAATGTAATACCTAAATTCGTTATTCTAAAACATAAATTGTCTTTTATCCAGAAATGATTTAAACTTACTTAATCTCGCAGTATCTAAAGAAATATTTTTGTAGTTTTGTTATTGTTCGTCATTGTATTATCAATGTCACGGGGGACTTATATTCGTAGATTTCGTGGGTCACCCTTCTCCACGATTTAACATCCCCATGAACAATTATTTTATCGATATATTCATAAATTGAATCTTCTGTATACTTCTACAACTTTTCCACGAAATTACGTTCCCAAGAAGCAACAAATATTGCTTATCCAACAAATTAAACTGATTGATTCCACACCTTTAGTCTAAAAAGAAAAAAGCGGGTTTTCTATCCACATGGTTTCAGAAACATGTAGACAAAGAACAAAACATATAAGAGGGTTGATCAAAGAGTTCGTGAAATTTCTTTATATTTTATTTATTTAGAAGTGAAATTGGTTGAAAATTACATGTACAAATGAGAAAATAGACACTAATGAATATTTTAAATAAAAAAATATTTCAAATATTTTTGATAGTAAGTCTATGGCAGTTGCCATAGAAACGGATGTTTGAAAATGCGGGGGAGACATCAACACGTTTATTACCATTTTAATTCTTAATTCTCGATATGAGAATAAAACCGCTCGATGTGTTATAGAAAACGAAAATTATGTCATTATTACGATTGATAGATCTTTTATCAACTTTTGTATGTGAGTTTTACTGATTTTACTGGATATTTTGTTTATCAGTTGATAATTTATTGTTCATCTTTAGGTTGTTATACGACGTCAAATTTCGGTCGTCATAAGTTTGTGAAAATCCCGGGATTATCCGTCTTAAATGCGTATATTATTGACATAGACTAGGAAAAAAATGCATTTAGTTACTGGTTTTCCAATAGCGTAAAAAAATTGAAGAAAAAATAGAACTTCCATGGACGTTGATTAAAGGTGTGACCGCGTTTTTGAGGCTCTGTTTTAAGTGTCTATCCCCCTAGTAAATAGACGTTTTCGACTGACCTACTGTTCTTGACATTGCTACTGAAATCGGAACATCATATGGAAAGACGGGGGATATTTTGAAATATGAATGAAAAAAAAAGAAGATAAAAAAAATGGAGAAAAGGACAGCATTTTGTAGAATTTCGTATTCGAATTGGACATTAGGGTTAGATGCTTCTATAACGTGACGTGACCAACCTAACTTGACGTTATGTCAAAGTCTCCCCCGGGTTTCACCACTATCCATTTTCAAAAAGCTCGTGGGACCTTATTTGTGAATGGAACGTGGTGAAATTTTCCGGTATCGTTGCGTTATGACTGTATTTCATAAATATGCCTATTGTTTGCTTTTATCAAATCACGATAAAATTTAAGAAAGAAGGATATGGAGATAACGAACAGTATTCAATCTCAAAGTCCTTATAACAATATAAAATAAGAGGAGAGCAAACACGGACATCCGAAACATCAGAGGTGGGATCAAGTGCCATGGATTAGTGAGTATCCCCTGTTGACCGGTCACACCCGCAGTGTCCTTGTCATGATCAGGAAATAACGGAGTGTATAAATAATGGACTAACAATTGGTATGAAAAACGTCAGTCAGCATTTGACTCAATGATGACTTTAAACGAGACTGTTGATATTCTTGTTTCATCAACTTGCTTGTCAATATTTTACCTCGTTTAGAAATTGTTCATACGTAGAGCAAGCTCTTGCGTATCGAATCAACTGAGATATATACACTTCGTATGCAGGTGATGAAGGTATATTGCTGCATAAGTAAGGGAAGTTGACGATAGAAAAGTTAAAGTCGTCACGTTTATCATACAGCTTGGTTGTTAGGTTACCATTAACGTCTTTTCCAAGTAAAATATCCAAGTATGAAACAGATATTTCAGACTTTGTCGTTTCTTTAATCTCAAGCTCTCCTGGATATATCGTATTGACGTTGGAATGGAAATTACCATTGTTAATTCACAGTACGTCATCGATATATCTGAAAGTCGAGTTGAAGACAACAGCAAGTGTTTTCTTCTTTTCACGCATAAGATTTTGCATATGAATACAAAAATAAGTCTGCTAATATCGGAGCACAATTGGTACCCATGGGAATTCCAATAGATTGTTGGAAGACCTGGTCTCCAAAAACCACATAGATATTGTCAATCAGAAATTCAAGCATCTTCTTAATGTCAACTTCAGAGTACTTGTGTGTGCAATCTGAATCTGTTTAACAAAATAATTTTACAAATGACCAATGAGCAGGTAAGTAAATTTACGAGTTTCAAGAAAGAAATTCCACGAACTTTTGGATCAACCCTCGTAAATTTAATTTGCTGAGCTTAAAAAAAACACACACACACACATTTTTTTTGCTTTATTTCTTACCCGGCTTGTTTTTAAATATGAAGAAAGTTTGATTTTATTAAGAAACTTTGACAAAAGTGGAAGAAAACTCTTGCTTGCCTTACAATTCCAGAAATAGTAATTTTTATTCATATGCCGACTCAGTTTATACAATAAAGTAAAAAAAAATAATAAAACATTACAAAGGCTGTCATACCTGTTTCATATTTTGATGTTCAATTGACCCTAGACGGTTATAGAAGGCCAAGAACCTAATATAAGGAGAAAATGTTTTCCATCGTCTATTGTCTTTGTTTATTAGTATGTCTTCGTATTGATTCGGTACGCTTGAATATATTCTTTTTACGGAATTTTAAAAAGAGATAGAAAGGGTACTAACAAATACGTCAATATTACCGGGCTTTCAACAATCTCTTAAAAATTTATCATTTCGCATTTTTGGCAGTTAAATGACACTGTTTGCCACTATAACATATCGTTGGGTCGTATTTGTAATGAATTATTCAACCGTTGTTGGATAATTTTTACATATTGTATTTACTATTCATTTAACATATATAGTAAAATCAATTTTTTGACTCTTTAACTAAGCTATATATATTAAGCATCATTAAAGAATTCATTTCTCAAATATGAGATCGCTATGTAAATTTTTTTTCATTTACAAGAAGGACAGATGATGCAAAAAAGATGAAAAGTTGAAATGTAAATTTTCTTAAATCTGGGTTTTTTGTTATTGTTGTCGTGTTGGTGATGCAGATGTCAAATATCTTACTAATTTCTAAGAGAAAGAAAATTTGTATATGGTTTAAAAGTTTACCTTTTTGTATTCATTCTTAGAAATCGATACATACTTTTTCTTACAAAACATTTTTTTAAAACTTTGAATGAAAAAATTAAAATTTATTCTTTATTTACTTATATATAAAAACACGACTCTAGTTATTGTTTTCATGAATTCTGAAAAAGGCTTATTTGTATCATCTGTCCTAATACATTTAGGACAAAAAGTATATTTTTTAATTAAAAGAAGAGGTAAATAACCTCGCGAACGGATTAACTTTCACTTGGTGAAATACATATAAGTTTGTCGAAGTTTTGTTCTTCCAGGATTAGAGCCTCGTCAGAAACCTGGGAGAGGATCAGAAGAAAATGAAGACACAGACAGCTTGTCATCCATTAAACTGGACTCCGATGTTGAGAGCGGTAATGAAATCTTAATCAAATTATTTTCAAAGATTTTTTTAACTTGTTAAGTTTTAATTTCCTTTTGTTAGAACAACAGAAACAGTATCTATCAAATTTAATCATCACCTTTCCCTGATATTAAACACGAAACCTTATAAAGCAAACTAGACGCGGAACAGTTTTTTCCCCCGAATCATCAAAAACTGTCGGATTGTTAATACTATTATCTATGAGCTGATACAACTTTTTTAAAACCAGAAGTAAAAAAGAGTTGCATCTTGATGTCAAAACTTAATTAAGCTTCTAAGGAATGTCATTTTCAATCTATGAAATGACTCTTCTCTCGTTATATCATAAAGTCATTCAACGGTGTTGACGTCACTGCCGAGTAAGTTCAGTTTAGAACGGCAATCCCGTTTATTGTCTTTGGAAGTTACAACATTTGCACCAGGTTATAATTGCTTACCAAAAATCTCAATGTCTTTGATATAATGGTTTTGTCTGAATCACGAGGAACGATTATGTATCCTATATTGACCTTCTTTCAGTTGACAGCATCCCTGACCCTTACCTGAGTTCACCGCCAGAGAGCAGCACGGACGCCAGCACGGATTCCGACCTCGGAGAAGAACTGGAGAGTGTTGTTTGACCTCTCCTCTTTGACCCGAGTTTTCTCTGGTAGGATGGTCTGGTAAACTGTAGAAATGCTAACACACAAAGCCAAAGATACATGTAGTTCTTTCAGTGCTTCAGCTATGATTCTTAGACTTGTGGCATTTTTTTCCAGTTCGCAGTGATACATCCACGTTGTCCAAAAATTAGATAGGGATGACCAAATTGGCAGTTATTGTAAAGGATGAAATCATCAAACTGAAATAAAGGATATGACTTTTATATAAATAAAATTAATGTATATAGGATTCTTTTAGCTGCATGGTTGACGATAATATTTTTATGAGTTATTTAATAGCTCACCTAAGCTCATGAGAGCTTTTCTGATCAAAATTTGTCCATTGTATGTCGTTTCCATCGTATGTCGTAATTTTTTAGCAAGTCATTTCCTTTCCAAGAACAACTGCGCCAATTTTCACCAAACTAGACACAGAGTATTCTTGGATTGATTGGATTCAAGTTCTTGTTTCTTTAATTGAAGGTTTCCACTTTCTTCCAAAAGAGAGATAATTTAAATGAAATTTAACAAGAACAACAAAATAAGAAGTAGTCCTATTTAATATATGGAAAAATCCAAAAATAGTGTCTTTATTACTCAGATGAGCATTGTGACCATTGGGCTTCTTGTTATCTATCTGTACAATATATTTTTTACATAATGATTATATTTATATAAAAAATAAAAAAATTATTTTAAATGATTTGAATAATACATGTACAATGTATATGGAACTTCAATGACCGAATTGTGTGATATATAACTGATTTGAGCAAGAAAAATTAATCTTGTTGTGTGTATGTCTGATGCTCTGAACAGAACTTGTTCTTTTTTTTTTAATGTGATGTTAACATGTTAACAAATTATTATTGAAAAATATTCTTTGATATTGATCATTTGTATAAAAAGGAGAGGATAATCAGTGTAACTGTTATAAATTAGACGAGTATAAGACACAATTGTGGCTTGCTGCAGATCTGTCATGGGATGGACTACAAGTTACCACACTGTCAATATTGTTTTCGGATACTGTGGCTTATGTTATGATAAATTACATAACTAAAAGTAATGCACGCCTAGTACACACAATTCTTGAAGAAGAAAAAAGTATTTCCATACTATCCATCTTCGTCCACATCTGAATAACAAGAAGGTGCAAAGCATACAAACACTTACGCCATTAAAGGTATGTATATTTTTAATGGTCTGACGAAACGTTTTTTGTTTTGTATCACTTCACAATATAAAAATAAATATTTATTAGTATCATTACCTTGAGTATAGTTATCAAAATCTATGTTTCAAACGATGTTCAAAAATATGATCATACTGACAATTCAAAGGATTTCCAGTAAAATTTTAGATTATAAACATTTTTATCTGCATGCTCCAGTTTTAATTTCACCCGCTTGAACAGTACCATTCATGAAAGTAGCTTCATTACAATGAATATCATTCTAAACCGTGTCTACTTGTTAAGATTTATAAGGTCTGTTGGAAAACAATGAAATATAGTTAATTGAAATAAGCAAGTTTAAATATCAAATTCGATATCGGATGTTTAACGTAATGGAGAGGTACTCAAATAATCCATGAGCCAGGCCATGAAATCTTCGGTATCGGTACCATCTCGGGTGAATAATTTTCATTGTTAATTTTTGAAGGACATACATCTCCACATTCAGAAAATGTATGATAGCATTCAATTGATTGTGGCTTTAATGGCGTATCAGCCGTTTATATACACCCAACTTGTTCATTCTCTCAGCTGCGTTTTTTGAAAGAAGAAGGTTGGTTTTTCAATACGCAATTTCTATCTTATTTCGGATGATATATTTTTAAAAATTCTTTTGAATGCAGACCATGCTATTACCCTGTTCAGTTATTATTCAATATTGGATCTGTAATGAGCTGTCTAAATCATATAGGAATATAATTCTACCCTTGATCATAAAAGTGGAATACGCAATTTTGAAATTTTGATCAAAGGAATCAAATTACTACTGTGACAATTTTTACACCAAAAAAATCACGTATTAGCATTTCAAAATATTATTTCAGTAACAAATATATATAACTTGATTTCATAGTAAATCTTTATCCCTATCCTAAAAATGAAAATTGAAGGAAAATTCCCTTGATTTACCCTGTGCCTATATTCTTTATTTAACAAAGATATTGTGAATATGTCAGATCTCAAGTAGAGCCTTTACATAAAATGTTTATCTATTTAATCTCATGCTAAACCATGGTGATAATGAACACATATGTTCATCTAAGTTAAACGTGTAATATATTATATATTTTTGACATCAAAATTAAGCAACATATGTGCACAATCATATACTAGTACTTAGTATGTGCTTTGTGGGCAGTGGGCTGTGTATCACGACCAGCAATGGCCTAACGTCCTTTCCCTCCACTAGTCCGGGTAGAAGGAACCCGTACCCTCTTAAGGGAGATCCCTCTAGGAGAGCACTCTCTACACAAAGCGCTGACGGGTCTCAAACTCTGTTTATTGAGGGATTGTCTACCTATAACGCATGTAAAGACTGTGCACCGGCGGACTCTGCGGAGGAAAAGGTCATGGTTCAACAGAGAAGAAGGCGGACACAGCAAGCACCGTGGAATGCTTGGAGCAAGGCAAGGCACATATAGCACGTCTTGGTCATCCACTGCATGTCTCCATCTCCAGACGTCCTGACATTTGTCTTGCCACTGGATCTAGATGGTTGCGGGCGAGAGAGTGAGGTCAGCGATGCGCAACCCTTCTTCATTTTAATCAAACTCATCGTGCAAGTCAAAGATCATCTTCCATCTTTCTACCATCCACCCCAAAAAGCCCTGTGGCGACAGGCGAGCAACGAAGGTGACAGGTGCGGTTTCAATGGAAGTCAGTAGTCGCAGACCTGCTCACAGGCAGCATAGGCCATATGGTCGCTCTTCACCGACCAGAGCAGCGTTGGAGTTCGGCAGCCACCTGTGCTACTGAGCGGTCCTCTTTAGGAACGCACTGCCCACCTCCATGGCAAGAGGAGCGGATTTTAAAGGTATCCCAAACGTTGCCTGCTCCACCTTTCCCTAGCCAGTTTACCGCGGCTGATGGGAACCCTACACACGCGGTCGAAATAAAAAAGAGAACAAGAAGAAACAAGGATAAGGACTACGTCATTGTCAGGAAGAGAGACAGACAGACAGTTTGTTTGTTCACCAAGGCTATGTGCGGCACCGTCTCACAGTCTCTAAACTTCACCTTCCAACTTCCGGATCAAACTCAGGATACATCCTAAGGAGACTAAGGCTTCAAAAGGTCTCGACGTTGGTAATCTCAAGTGCTTTTCACTTCTCAACTTTCGGGTCAAACTCAGAATACATCCTCAGGAGACTAAGGCTTCAAAACGTCTCAACGTTGGTAAGCTCAAGTTGCTTTTCACCTCTCAGTACTTTGCTGTTCCCCTAGAAGAACGCCTGAACTCCACCGTGCTGGATGAACACGACGTGGAAGCAGCATGGAACACACTTCGTAATACAGTTATATAATAGTGTTGCATTATGCATGTACTATGCCTAAATAGTAGGCAGGGTTTGACACATGGTGCACGAGCCGGAGGCGAGTGCACTATGTGTCAAACCCTGCCTACTATTTAGGCATAGTACATGCATAATGCAACACTATTGTTATTATTATGCTGACTGTTGTTATTATTTATGCGGCAATCCATTTGATTTTTTCCCGAAAATAATGGTGGTAACACAGCGCTCTTGCAAAAACTTATTCAAAATCTTCATGCTAAAATTAGTTGCATGCTTAGTTATTTTGGTTACTAGTATTTTCTCAAAATAAGTCAGGATTTTCTGTCCCAAAGATACTCATCTTTATTTTCTGTTTTGTTAGTAAGACTGATTTGTTTACAGACGTGGATTCTCATTGATAATTTTCTTTTACATCCTTCAATCAAGCGCTATATAAAAAAGCGTTTTAATGACCCCATGATATCAATTCATCTAACGATCTGTATGTAATTAGTTTGAAACTGTGTTGTACACATTTATCTAAGATTCCTTAGAATAAATATAACTGATTTCAAATAATATTTGTCTATTTTCTCCTTCTTGTGTCAATTGTATAAATTAAGTTTATATATTTAATAAAATTCTCCCAATCAGTGATCGTCTCTGTGGCGTAATCGATTAGACATCGGACTGGCAACCTCATGGTCATGAGTTCGATTCCCGATGTGTGCATTGTAGAATTTTATTCAGAAAATAAGGCCGTGCACTATTTCGGCATAGTATGCTTACGCTATATAAATCTTAGACCACTATGCGAGAATAGTAGGGTATGGGTTATCTAGAGACAAACTGACAGGAAGCAAAATAATATACAATACAGCCTTCGAGTGTCTTGGGCCCTCCGCCAAAAATAACACAAAGACTTATTTGATGAAAACCGAGCCGAGATCACGCAGCTTCTTGAGGACAAGCATCGCGCTTTTAAGGCCTATATAGATGATCCCACCACCACAGCAAAGAAAGACGCTCTGAGGAATGCTCGCAGCACAGTACAGCAAAAGCTTCGGGACATGCAGGACTCCTGGCTGAATGTCAAAGCTGACGAGATCAAACGCTACGCCGAATCTCATGACAGGGCTAGAAAGAACTTATACTGTGGACTTGGGGAGGTCTACGGGCCAACTCCATCAGCCTCGTCCCTCTGCTCAGTGATGACGGGTTTAAACTCATCACAGAGAAGGAAAAAATACTCGACAGGTGGGCGGAACATTTCATCGGCGTTCTGAACCGCCCTCCAACCATCAATGACGAAGTCATTTACCGTCTTCCCAGGTTCCCCATCAACTAGTCACTGGATGCCGTTCCCACATTGGATGAGATCCAGAAAGCATTTAGTCTGTTGTCAACTGGAAAAGCACCTGTCCGATAGCCCGATACTCCATCCCAGCTGAGATTTAAAAGGAGGGGCGTGACTCTAGTCGAAAAACTCCATCATTTGCTTGTGCGAGGATCGGCCTGACCAGTCACCTCCGCACTCACCATCCAGGCCATCTCCCTCCCCCACGAAGATGAGACAGTGGTCATCGTCGTCACCGACGGACGAATAACTAAACTATTATATGTGCGTTGGTACTTATCTTTTTCTTTATACATATTTTTCAGGTAAATGTAATTGTTGAATAAAAGTGGTAAAATATGCAATTTTTGTTAGAATCACGGCTAGTAACTCATTTAATGCTCTTTTAATATGTTCATCATATCTCAGAGCAATTCTGGTAGAACTTTCCATCACGGTTGGCAACTGTGTGACAAATACTTTATAGGTTGCAAATATACCGGTATTTAGCTCAAAATACCTAATTTGAGCAAATAAAGGGCAATAACTGTGTCTCCAGCATTAAAGCCACAACCGATTTGATGCTATCATTCATTTTCTCACTAGATAGGGGTATACTTTACCAAATATCACTATAAAGTTTATTCACCCAAAGTGGTACCGACCTTCCCCAGTGGCTCATGGACTAAAATCAGTATTGTATATGTTATTATAAAACAATTTGAGCTATGTCAAAAATTTTGTTGTACGATTTTAAAACAGGAAATCGATGACAAAATGTTGAAGATTTCTAAACTGGTCATCAAAAGATGGTTTTAACAGATATTTTCAAATACATTTTATATTCCTATCATGTTAAACATGGATCCCTAATATTGTCCTAATATTTCGCCACCCGGCGTCATGATTTGATCAAATCTTAATCAACATAAGTTAACCCGAGGATGCTTCAATGTTAATATTACTAATCACGGTTATGGTTTTAAAGGACTATTTTCAATATGTACTGTACACTGTTTAATTTGTTTCTCGGGTAAATACAACGTACCTTGAAGTGAACACTGTTTTTCCTTTCCAAGCGGCTTGATATCTACAGCTACATGTATGGTAACCTGCTGATAAGGATTTGGGCAATCATCTTAGTTTTTGAGCTCGAATATTGTTATATATCTCCACATATTTCTTTTGGATAGAAAAAAGTATTATTCCACGTCAACTGTCATGCAAACTGTATTTTTTGTTTTTTTAATCATTAATTTTGGTTCCAATCATCGGGTATGGTGTTTCTTTCTCCTATGTAGTGGAAAATTGGTTGTAAATTTGGATCTGTTCTAAACAGATCTGCGTTTAAATTGTCATTTCAGATGTTTTTTTTGTTGTCTATTTTTAGATATTGAGGATTGGAATTTGTGGCAATTCATTGTTGGTATGTAGGTCTGAATCTGAATTAGTGATATCAGGTTTGTGAGTTTGAGATGGCCTGTAAAACATTTCCTTCACATGTTCTGTCCATCGTTCCCCAATCTCTTTTGCCAATGACAGCAAATTTTCGATTTTGTCCTTGACAGGTGATTTGGAGATGGTCTTTTCCTGCCACTGATCACTACCTTTGTTATTTTGTAAGGTATCTTTGCTCTTCTCTTTTGGATACCTCTTCAGTTTTTTTTGCTAGAGCATTTATTTATGCGATCTTATCTGTGCGTAGGGTCTTTTTGTCTGTATTCCTGTTAATGTTTCTTAAAGATTTTGCATTAATTACTTGGGATTTTTGGCATATATTCTTGAGCGAATCATTATCCATCATTTCTAGACACTATCCAGTCTTCATTCGTTTGTTTATTCCTTTGTTTTCACTATATTTTTTCAAAGAATTAATTTTAATAATTCCTTCCCACTCTTCATTGATTAATGTTGTTATTTGATTCCAACTTCAAATGGAAATATGAGATCACGAACATTTGCTAATTCCTTCACAGCTCCTCGTCGATTGATGTTTCGTTGTTATTTGATTTCAATTACAAATTGACATACGAAGATCACGATCAGTATTCAAGCTCAAAAGTTCAAACAATACAAATAAGGGACGAGCAAACGAGGACCTCTAAAACATTAGGTGCCATAGAGGAGTGAGCATCCTCTGCTGACCGGTGTGTGCTCTTTGTCATGAAAGGGAAATAACGGGAAAAAACCGTTGATAATTCAACGAGCAAACAAAGACCTAACAATGAGTATAATGACGTCCATCAGCATTTGATTTCATGATATACTGTATTGCTGATATGTTAGTGTATCGACCGTAGAAATTGTGAAAACAAGGCTGTTGAGATTCTTGTTTCATCAAGTCGTTGGTCAATAACTTTCCTCGAATTAGATATTCACTTACCTTTAGAATAAATGAAATATGAAATATATCAGCTGTATATGGAGATATAGCTGCAGATCTGTAGCGTTATGGTTTTATATATTTGTCTTTGACCATTACGTTACAGATCCCGTAATGCAAAAAAGGCGCAATTTACGGCGTAAAATTTTTTGCGCTTTTTTGGAGAGAATTTCTCCAGTTTCCAGCATTAGTCAATCAACTACCTTTCACTTCCTAATTCTAGGGCTAGTAGGCACATTATTTAACTAATCTATATATTTCATCCGTCTTCCAACCCTTTATTGTCGTCTCCACAAGTGATAAACTCGCTTATTATAAAATTATTTGTTAGATTGCTGAAAATTCACTTTTAGCGAGTTTATTGCCTGTGCAGACAACTATAAATGGTTGGGAGGTGGATAAAATATGCATATTGGCTACAGAATGTGTCTAGAATAAGGAAGTGAAAGTTAGATGATTGACCAATGACGGAAACTGGAGAAATTCTCCCCCAAAGTGCGCAAAAAATATTGCGCCGTAAATTGCACATTTTTTACATTACGGGATCTGTAGCGTTATGGTCAAATACAAATAATATATAAAAACACTAGATACGATCTCGTTGCGAGCAACGAGAGGTCTTCCGTCCGATTCAGGAAAAAAAACTTGTAAAATCGTACTAAAAAGTGATTCAAAATTTTGATCACAAGGAGGAGTGAATCCAGGTCACCAACGTGAATGCGCCTTTTTTTCCCTCTTTTTCCCCCAACGCGCGAACCATTTAGCTATTGGGAATACTGCTTTAAATATACTTGTGTATACTTCTGCAACAGTACACCTGTCTAAGAATCATAAAAGGCCGGCCACTATTCATAATTTCGTGTCAAACGCCACGCGTAAATATTCGCACCTTTTCTTTGTACTAATCTATTATTAAGGTGCAATAGTTTCAATGAAATTAATTAAATGAAACATTCTTATCACCTTTATTTTATTTCGGCGTTAGGAAAGTATATTTAACACATTGTACACATTACATATCGTATCTAGCCCAGTAACACTAAAGCAGTGAAATGTAAATTAAGTTTTTTTAAATTGACACTGAATTGCAACGTGAGTCACCAGGATATATCGTATCGACATGGAAATTACCATTGTTAATCAACAATACGTCGTCGATTTATATAAATGTCGAGTTGAAGGCCACATTAAGAGTTTTCTTCTTTTCATGCATAAGATTTTTCACAAATTCTGCTATTTACGAGTTTCCATTTTTATTGAAAAAGTATCTGTCAATGATATCAAAAAGCATACACTTTAATTTATCGTGGGGAATGGTTGTGTATAAAGTTGAAAAGTCGTACATTTTTATGCTGCTGATTTTGGTAAAATCTTGTGATATCAAGTTGTCCAAATGTTCTTTGGCATTTTTAAGGCTCCGTATCTGAAGTACAACACTTCTTGCATATACTGTTGCATAGTGTACTATTGAAGTTTCTCCTTCACTACTTATAATATCTTAGTGAGGAGTAAAGAAAGAGACTTGATTGAACATTTACTGGAACTCACTATGTATCTTTGTTTTAAGGATTCTTATGAAGTATCGATATCCAATACATGTATATATGTATATGTGATAGTTCAAATTCATTTTAGTTCTTTGGGATATTAAAAAATTAAAAACTGACATATGATTTCGAAGAATTTCTTTTTTAGAAAAGGGAGCAATGAGTATAAGTTGGATTACCATTTGAAGAATTAAATCCAAGTTCTTCTAAAATTCAATTTATATAATGAGTCTTACAAACGAAGACAATGTTGTTACCTGCTTTGTCAGCAGGGACCAATACGTACTGATCATGTACTCTATCTAATTCTTTTTTCACTTCTGAATTATTGAATACAGAGGGATAGATGGTTATCATATACGTGATATTAACATGGATCTGATACATTTAATCCATTCTGACATAGTGTTAACGTCTTCTTTTTCATATCTGGCCCATCGTCCTTCGTTATCTTCGACAGAATCCATATTATTTATTCATATTTATTTATTAAAAATATTTATTTATTCCGACGCCAGTTGAAGGATCGGGGTTCCCTATATTTAGGACAATTTATAATAAGTGATCTAAGGTCCCCACTAGTAACTATATTTAGTAACTATATTTACTGCAATAACGTATCCAGCAGGACTATAGTTATAGGGTGAAGAAAAAGATGATCACGATGGAGGATCATGTTTCAGATACCTGATATTAATTCGAATGTTATCTTAGTTTTTCATACAATTTGGTCGACCTTTAAATACACACTGGATTACCAACGAATGTTCATGGTTGTCCGATCGGGGAGCACACGGCAGGTGTGACTGGTCGACAGTGGATGCTTACTCGGTTATGGCACCTGATTCCACCTTTGATGTTTTAGAGATAAGTTCTTGGTCTGCTCCCACTTTCTATTGTGTCAATGGAGTTTTATGCATTAACACTGTGTTGTACGTCATCTTCATATTTTATTTAAATGAATTGATGGGTGGTAAAATAGGGGTAAACTTAAATGATTTTGAGAGAATTTCGGCATTCTTGTAAAAGTCATCATTTCGCAAGTTATATAGTCGATACAATCAACTTGTCAGCAAATACATTTTAATCAAATGTTGACTGCTTTTTTCATACTGATTGCTAGGCCATTATTTATACAATAAGTTGTCCTCGAATTTTATCGTAATTTCCCGATCATGACAAGGAGCACACGGCGGGGGTGACCGGTCGGCAGGGGATGCTCACTCCTCCATGGCACCTGATCCCACCTTTGATGTTTTGGAGGTCCGTGTTTGCTCCGCTCCTATTTTATTATGTTTTATGGACTTTTGAACTCGAATACTGTTTGTTATCTCCATATATTTCATAACTAAAACATAACTCGACATTTATATAAATCGACGACGTATTGTTGATTAACAATGGTAATTTCCATGTCGATACGATATATCCTGGTGAGCTTAAGATAAAAGATACCTCAGAGTCTGACAGATCTGTTTTAAATTTGGATATTTACCTGAAAAAAACGTTAATGGTAATCTAACAGATAAGTTTTATGATAAACGCAATGACTTGAACTTTTCAATCGTCAACTTCCCTTACTTATGCAGTAATATACCTTCATCATATGCAAAAGTTTATATATCTCAGTTGATTCGAGCATGCTTTATGTATGAACAATTTCTAAAACGAGGTAAATTACTGATTGACAAACAAGTTGATAAAACAAGAATTCAACAGTCTCGTTTAAAGTCATCATTTCGTAAGTTCTATGGTCGATATAATGACCTTGTCTGCAAATACAATTTGTCATTGAGTCAAGTGCTTACTGACGTTTTTCATACTAATTGTTAGTCCATTATTTATACACTGAATTGACGACGGATTTTCCCCTTATTTCCCGATCATGACAAGGAGCATACGGCGGATGTGGCAGGGGATGCTCACTCTTCTATGGCACCTGATCCCACATCTGATGATTTAGAGGTCCATGTTTGCTTTGCTCCTATTTTGAATTGCTTTATGGACTTCTGATATTGAATTTTGTTCGTTATCTCCTTATGTTTCATTTTATCAAACTTTCAAGATAAAAAGCCTGCTTTTGCTCTCCCTTTACCTTAAATACCTATTAGGGTTGTTTCCTAAATCGGTAAGATTCCGAAAAAAACAAATATAATCACATCTACGATAATGAACGTTTTCATCTTTTTTGCCCCCCCCCAAAAAAAAACAATATTAATTCGTGTGTTTTGTCTCGGCTTATTGTTTCCCAACCTTAAAAGAAAAATAACGGTTACACACGCAGTTCAAACTGCCATCGTTATAATATTTTCTTAAAGTATATTTTCTATCATTCGTATATTATAAGTTGATAGGATAAATCATCTAATTTTATCAATTGAATAATTGCGTGCATTAAACTATTTTATGAAGGAGCAGTTAAATTCTTGTTCTTATAAATTAAATCGATTCATGTATCATAAACTTATACATGAGAGGAAGAAAACACTTGCTGTGACCTTCAACTCGACATTCAGATATAAAAACGACGCATTATCGATTAACAAAGGTCACTTCCATTCCAATATGTACTCGATGATATCCCAGTGAAATTGGAATAAAGGATACTCAGTACCACAGGGTATTTTTAATCTGTTTCATATTTGTATAGTTTACTTTAAAAAGACGGTTATGTTAACCTGACCGCAAAACTCTATGATTAACGTGCTGACTTCAACATTTATGTCGTCAAATTTACATAACTTATGCAGCAATGTGCCATTTTCAACTGCATATGAGGTTTAAATCTCCGGTCGGCAGGGGATGCTCACTCCTCCAACGCACCTGATCCCACCTCTGATGTTTTAGACGCCCGTGTTTGCTCTGCTCTTAAATTTGTACCGTTTGATGGACTTCCTTACTGAATGCTGTTCGATATCTTAAATGTCTTTTAAAGACTGCTTGTATAATATTTAATGAACACTATCACCATCAATTCTAAATTGTAAACATGTACTTTTATAAGTAATATCCAATGTATTTCATTTCAACTACTTATATTTATTGCATATTTTATCTAGTATACTAAATACATGATAAAAGCTCGCATTTGTCTTTTTTATTCCTAAAGCCAGAACATGGACCCGTAATTGATTCACTACATGAAGCTATTTGAACGTATCTACTCAGTCATCCACGACTGGTGAACGGTCAAATCGTACCTCTAATAAAAACACAGAGAGCTTGCTATCAATTTTAATTATGAGATTGTTTTCCAAACAATCTAAAGCTGGTTAAAACAATTTTGAAATAGCTGATAGAAAAAAGAATTTAAATAACACTCATTACTGCCCCCTCCCAGCTTACGTTTTTTACAAAACAAAATGAAACAGTTGTTTAAAAATGTCCAATTAATAAATAGTTGCATTACGCATGATCTTATGGTATTGCGGGTTGGAATTATATAATTCCGAGCTAGCAAACCGAATAGATCTTAAAAGCCCTTTCTATTTCTAGCACTAAGAAATAGACAATCCTTTTAAATCAATTTTGTTATAGCAACATTTATTTGCTCTGCACTTTGTTATTTTTTTCTGGAAAATATGTATTACCAGAAAGGTTTCAATTGAAGAATGGTTGTAGGCCTATACTTTGATAAAATATATTCGACACAGAATGCAAGTTAAGTTTTACATATTATATTAACATACTTTAAATTGTTTTTCCATCCTAGCACCTTTTAAATACACCCTAACTTAGATTTTGGAGGCATTTTACCGATCAAAAATGGACTTTGTCAAGCAAATATTTAACTTAGAACGGTTAAGTAAGCAAAACCCAGTTATATCACGAGAAACTGCTCGAAAAGCAAACCCAGTTCTATTACTTTGAAAATGAGATACATATAAAATAGCAAATTTTTAACAAATAACCGACTAAAAAAATCTTAGTCGATAGTCGGTATGATCGAAAGATAGTCGAGTACTCGACTATCGATTGACATCCCTAATTAATAATTATATCTAATTAAGGATGTACAACACACCTACCCCCAAAAATTCCTGTCGTTATTTTTGTATATTTAATACATGACTATATCTACTGCATGTATGCACATTTTGTACAAAATCGTTCGAGTGGCTTTTGGACAGGAACTTCCATAAGTTACCCCCCTTTAGTTGTTTATAGGCCTAAATTTGCAGCCCTTCACCGGCAATGGTGACGTCTCCATATCAGTGAAATATTCTGGAGAGGGACGTTAAACAGTATATTATCTTATCTTATTATCCATTCATATGTCTATTCACTATCACAGTGAAAACGAAACAAAAGTTACTACAGAGTCTGCCACACCAGTTTTTTTATTTGGATTTTTACTGACTCTAAAGACAGCTAAACTATATTACAGCGGAAATGATTTCAGCTTTTCCATCGTCTGTTTTCTTTATTTGTGTAGTATTACCTAAAATGGTGTTTACATCTCCCCATTTCTTCGATACTCAAAATCATACTCTGAGTACAATTTTTAAATAAGGACAGGCTACTGACAGAAAAATTTAATACATTTTGGCAAATATAATACATTACTTTGCCGACATGTTGCATACCAATTTTTATACTGAATTCGAATACGGAATGTTCTCATAAATGCATAGGGCTAACCGCAGGTGTGACCAGTCTTCAGGGGATGTTTAATGCTCTAAGGCGACTGATCCCATCTCTGTAAATAAGAAAAGGTGACATTTGAGGTTGATGTCATCTCTTTTATCGTACTGTTTAGTTGATAGTTTGGTTCTTATCGTCTATAGATAGTAAAACATCCGAATATGAAACAAATGTGGCAGACTCTATGATCACTGTGACCAGAAATTTATTCTGGAATCAGATAGATTCTTATTCAAAACAGAATCTTTGATTTCAAATATGTTTATGTAGAATAAATCTCGCCAAAATTGAGCCTATCCGCTTTCGTATTAAGGTACTCATAATATATGTTTTTATAATTTTCATATATGTATAATATATCTTTTATTAAATTTTCTCAATTTATTTGTTATGACAATCATATGTGTATACACTGTTTGTATAACGAGGAATAGTAAGGTAGTAAGATTATGGCCTAGTCTAACTTTCAACTTTCACTCTTATTCTAATTTGTAAATTAATGTCTTTTTATTAAAGTCTTTTATTCTTAAAGTGGTCGGTTTATTTTAAAGTAGTCGGTATGGTAACTACAAATAAAAAGAGAATAGTTTATATCACAAGGAATTCTGCAACATGGACTGTTGTGTATTGCACAAATCTTCCTGAATCCAAAGTAAACTTGACACCTATTGAGAAAATTACGGGCAAAGGAAGGTCTAGTAGATAAAATATTACTGAAAAAAGGATGATCAAAAACTCATTATTCCTTTAAATGCAACAAAGAATGAAAAATAACTGACGATTGCTGTTGATAATCTCTTGTATGCCGCTATTATATGGACGTGACTGATAGCAGGAATGAATCCAAAATGCCACCATTATAAGATCGAAAGATTGGATATTTTCATTTCATTTTTTTTTTTACATGATTAAGACAAACACACGTTATAGCTTTTCAAACAATTTTACTCAAGTGCATCACTCAATAACAATCATATACATACATAAGAGACAATACAACCCAGATAAATTATTGCACCAACAAACAATAAAGAATTCATTCCAAACACTCTTAATAATACAGCACACACCCAATGTTCTGTGATATGATAATGTAAGGCCTCATCTGGCATGGAATGTCACTTAATCGACTAGTTCTACAGGAATGTATGTTCGCAGACATTGACAATAACTGTTGAATTAAAAAGAAAAAGGGGAAGTTTCAACAAGCCTTCCTTTTGCAATGTTCGCCTGTCATATTGTGGTAAAGTATCTGTATTCTTATATTCTGGACAAAGTGCACATGTATAATGCTTACTGTATCTTTTTTTCTTTGTAAACGTTATAATTCTATACATGAATGAAAAACCTTGAAACCTGTTTTAAATTTTTTTTAATCGTTTCATCAACTGGATACTATTAACCTAGATGTTAGGAACAATTTAAAGGTAAAAAATTCTTTTGCTTTAATACTTATCTTGTTTGGCTGAAAGTTTTGAAATGTGTTTGAAAAATAATTGAGAATTTTAACATTTTTGACTATATTACTAGGTATCCTACTAAGTATCTTAAATAGCAAGCCATGTTCAATAGCTAACCTTTCAAGTTCACTAGATTCCTGACTATATCCACTAAAGCTCCAGTCCTATTCAGGCTATCCAGACTGGTGGTCCAATAAATCCCTAGCAGTTCACTAGATCCTCAGACAGGATTTAAAAAACAGTCGGATTTTATGAAACAGATCAATGGTTAAAATCGTAATAAGTGGTACATTATGACCATTTGAAATTAATGATGTCAGCACCATATTTGAGTAAAGACAGATATCCTCTCATAAAAATATCTCCATATAAATAATATACATGTGATAAATAGAAATGCAAAATTACTCTTCATATGCTTTCTTCGTATCAACGTGACTATGTAAAATTTCGTATCTCTCACTTTCATTGTAAAATAAGCAAACGCAATACAACGTCCCACAATAACAGGGATCAATGTTGACAGGGGGGGTGTCACTAATTTAGCACGATGATATGATCAAAATGTCCAAGACTTGAACCTTCGTACACATGGTACAAAAGTTCTCCGAAAAAGTTGGCATATAACATCAATTTTTAAGATGATTCGTCACTGGGAGAGAACTAAACTCATTCGGCTCACCTCGGCTGACTACGGTAACCTACATCAATCAATGATGTAATCGGCCGAGGTGTGCCGAATGAACTAAACTCGGTGAACTAGATCTTTCAGCGCATCTTTCATTTAACTTGTGACATGATGAAGAATTAATGATTTATAAGACTAGACTGTCACGAAGCATACGTTTTGTAGAAAATTGAAGCACTATTCCGCGGTTAATGGCGTGGCCAGCACTGACCCTAAGTACCCGTATGAAGAATCAGGTCCTCGGAATCCCTTGGCGCTTTTCCCTCATCATTTGATGATTTTAGTACCTTTAGGTTTGTAACGATTCTAGAAAAAGTCGTCGACTATAACATCGCTGACTTCTAGTCCTTTTTCAAGACATTTAGAAATTTCTTTAAGAATAATTACAACTCGTCTGTCCAGTGCTATCAAATGGGATTCCAAGAGGATAGGTCGTACGCTATCTTTGTCAAGAGATTTCCTAAGCATGCTACTCAGTCTCTCCGGTCCTATATAAAATTTGGACAGTTTGATGAATGTAGAAAATCTTATTACGCAGCACTGAATCAATGGAGCCAGAATAGAGAGATCGTCTTTCTTCGACTTACCAAACCTGAAGTGTACAAATAAAAACATTCATCATTGAAAGGACGTAATTACAAACAATAGGTACATATTATAACTTAAGGCAATGTTTCTACTTACGCTCGTCCATTGTCTAAGTGCATGTGGAATGTAACGTTTCCGAAATCTCTGAATGTTTCGTAATGGTGACGATCAAGATTTCCTACAAAACAAACATCAAAGCTAATGTTTAGGCTATTTGACAGAAGATCTGCAAGAAACTTAAAGGGCCTTTGACTGTATATGTCTGCGTGTTATAGCAACATTTAATAGGGAAAATATCAATTTTACAAAGGGCTTTCTTTAAAATCTCAAACCGAAAATTATATCAACATTCAATCGCTTGCAATACAAAGTTATTCATCCTTCACACGTGTCCTTTTCATAAAACTTGTTGAACTAATAATCTGTTGCAGTAGGTTGACCTTTTTTAAAGAAAAGGATCGAATATTATGTGTCGGCATATTGAAAAATAAGAAATCAAAAACTGATAGGTACATGTATACTCAAGAGATGGAGATGGGCTATATCTCGATGAGAATATATCTCAAATTCAAGTTAAAAACTTTGCATTTAATTTAAAAGAGCTTTGTTTTTCCTTTGGTTTTGGAAAAGAAATTGAAACATTTAATAAAACATTGGAAAAGCCTAAGATTTCTGTGCTGAATCTGGAGACACCACTCTAAAAATGGATATTGGTACATTTATATCATTCCTGTATAAAAAATTACGATGTTTTATGTCATTCTCGGTCTAGTCGATTGAAATAGAATGGAAATTATATTGGTTATATTTGAATTAAATGTTTTCTTTGGTTGTCGAAGCTGTTGCAGAAAAAATACATAACCCACGTAAGCGTATCTGTTTAAATAATCATTTAAAGTAGGATTAAAAATATTAACTATTGCATTAATGATACGTACGTCTTTGTACGTTTCATTGATGGAACAACCACTGATCAAGAAATGTACAGGTGATATGCTAGTGTTTTTTCATGTACTGATTAACGGTAATGGATTTTCTTGAGAAATAAAGGAGAAAATATTCAGTGAATGTAAATATATAGTATACATACCTCATTGGTTTAAATAATGCCTGCCCCTCGTCCTCGAAGGTGATGATCAACTTGAGCTGCGTACCGCCATCTTTCTGCTCTGTAACAAAGAATGCAGATGTTTTCAGCTCTATTAAAAAAATTAAAACCATGACAATTATGTCTCGTGAGATCAACTGGTGTTCTTTATCTTCGCCTTTTATTTTATGTCTGTCCATTTTGTAGTAATGTTATCAACAATGAATATTAACAAATTTTATATTGAGGCAAGTCACTGACAAATAAGTTGCGGTTACAAGTAATTCAACTACCACAGTTTGCCAGTTTTACCTGCATTTTTCTTACCATTTTTAGGATATTGTTTTTATACTAAAATTGACTACGAAATATTCCAATTATCTGATTGATACAGAGGGCTTACGGTAGGTGTGATCGGTCGACAGGGGATGCTCACTTCTAAAAGGCACTAATCCCACTTCTGGTGTTTCCATGTTTTGCCTCTTTTCGTTTTTTTATGCTTTTGTGAGATTTATTTTCGTGAACGTTATCTTTACTTTGTACTTTAGGAACTTTTATTTAGGGCCAATATTCTCAGCAAAACTCGTTTAGTACGAACACGGATATTGCGAATTTACGGGTATAGCGAAGTCATCTTCGATCCCCAGCTATATAAATTTGATGACTTTCTTATACGGTTCTAACGAATTACGGATATAGCGAAGTAAATTTCATGGGTCTCAGTGACTTCGTTATAACCGAGTTTTACTGCAGTAAAACTCGTTTAGTACGAACACGGATATTGCAAATTTACGGATATAGCGAAGTCATCCTGGATCACCACTTATATAAATTTAACGAATTTCTTATACGGTTATAACGAATTACGGATATAACGAAGTAATTTCATAGGTCCCAGCGACTTCGTTATAACCGAGTTTCGCTGTATTCGGGAAAATTCATTTGTATTATAGTTTACATAATACACATAGATATATTGTAAATTGAGACATATTGATATAGTTCAGACACAATGAAGTGCATCAACTCATCACTAGTATATATAATAGTAGCCACTTAATACTCTTATTTCACACAGTATTGTTAAGTAACTTACAAATATATATAATAAATGTTGTATACTTTATAAATTCAATTATGAGACAAATGTCTTTCGGAAATATGTCATATCCACTGAGCAAAGGAACTTTTATAAAATATTAATTGTGATGGATTGTCTAAAATACGAGAGCATAGTAACATTATCTTTTTGCATGCATGTCAATCTTAATCTACATACGTTTCGTTTTCCATAAAGTAATGGACTACAAATATCATTTGTAATTTTTTTATTTTTCTGTCAGCAAACAATGTACATGATTATTTTTAGCATCGTCTTTGGGAAATAAATGTATTAAACGTCTAGCGATTGAATTTTAATATTCCTCAATAATGTCATTAAGTCATATATATATATTAAGACAGTTGTAAGAATTATTCATGATTTTATGAATGCAAATATTGTAAGTATATGAAATGCTTTTTGCGTTTCCTTCATGCTGAAATAATGTGTGCAGGCTATGAATAATTCAATACATATTTCTGCATTCGTTTTTATTTCTCTCTTTTATTTAGATAAATTGTAAAGCACGCTTTTTTGAAAAAACTACATACTTGAGATTAGTTAAGTTTTATTGGTAATACCTACCGACATCTATAACGGGCTCTCTCTCCATGTCCGTCATCAGGCCGTCGATGGCGGGGTCCTCGGGGTCATACATATAATACTGATTGATTCCTCTCTGAAATTTCTCCCAGTTATCAGACCCACCACTGGAAATAAAAAGATCGGTTTATTCGATATATTGAATAATAAGTTGTGCTAATTTACTGCGATTTTCAAAAGTACTGTATAACCTATGCTTGAAGGTCATTGTCTACTGTAACCAAAACGTTTGGGTGCTTTTAATGAAGCAATGTCTAAATTAGTAAAAGAAAAAATATTGAGCGAAATAAGCGCCTTGTAAGAAACATAGTAAAATAAAGCTAGAAAATTTTACCACCGCAAAAAAATTATGCCACAACCGCCTCTTCAAAGCTGAAAATGGACAGTGAAGCCCTACACTTTAAATTGTAAACTTTAAAAGAATTCTGCTTCGAATTGACCAAATTGTACGTTACGTCCTAGAAAAGACCAATTACAACATAACCAACTGATCTCTGGACAGTTAGGAAACTGTTAAAAGACAGCTTTTCTGAGATATAGACTCAAAAACGAATATTAAGGTATTTAGCCACAGGCACTTTATTGTTTCCTTCATTCATATCATTTTTAAGCATTTCTAAATAGGTCCATTTTCTAAAAATATTAAAACACCGTAACCATTACAGCTGGTGCTGACACGAGGGTCAATGACGAATCGTCAAGATACACAGGGCAAAATGTCTCATCTCTGTGGAGAATGTTTTAATTAATGTGAAGAAATGGCATATGCAGATTTGATCTATTAAGTTTAGATGTTAAGGTAGTGTCCTTTATAAAAAATTCTTATGCAAAATTAGTAAATATAACTTTTTTGTTAGGTTAAGATACAGCAGTTTGCAATGGAAAAACAATAAATAATACAGGCCAATATTCTGACTCCTGAACACTATTTATATTTTTCCCTTTTTCTTGCAGATATATGTATATATACTTTGCATATTTTTTGTTTTTACATATCTTACACTAATTCATAATTACGAAGGGACTTGACACAAGTTCTAAAAAACTTATTACGCATTTACTTTATTCTATTTCTTTGTGTCAACCGCTTTGCGAAATGCAAATTAAGAAGAGAGATTCAAGTATGCCATAAGAATGCATTTTTAAACCAAGGAAGGAAATTAATTGGATTACGCTATATATAAAAAGACTCCTGAATTAATCAATTCTACACTGCGATGTAAAACAATTAGCGTCGCCATCCTTCATCCCTCGTCGGGTGAGAGCGACACAGAGAGATAAATGGCTGACTGACGGAGGGCCCGGGGGACAGAGTTATAGGTCAATGACGTCCTTCCTAAGTGTCAATTCTAGCACAAGAATTAGTTACATGTGTACTAGGCGGTATTGGCCATTGTGCTGTGTGATTTAGAACAATGTATAATTTATACGAATGTTTATGAGATGTTATTCCTACACAAATTATATACAGTCATAAGCACATGTTTCATTTCCAAGAATGTTTAAAGCTGAAAGTTTTAGTTGTATATTCAAAATTTTAATCTTTTAAAATTGATTCAGCTTAATTCCAATTTCGATACAATTCAATAAAAATGCAACTTGAAAAAATTCTTTGTTCGATGCTTTCAGTGAAACATAAACTTAAAGTAAATATTAACATAATTGAACAATTTAAAAAAAATCGAATCATATAAAATACGTCTATAGGCATTCTTTGTGACGCATTTAGCAACACCAATCCACAAAAACTTTAGAATGTTAAACCGGAATTATATTAAATATAAATTTACATAATGAAATTCTGTGATATTTCAGATGTAATTTGCTAACGTGTCATAAATATATGAGGTTTCGGTAGAACATTTGTTTCGGTTGAACTGGCCCCGAAGTGTAAATCTGGCTGCTTTCTTAACAGTAACGTTCTGTAAAAAAAACTTCTGAATGTCTTGCATAAAAGGTTAATAAATAATTAATAAGCTACCACTTGAAAAAAATGTTTACATGAGACCCTGACAATAAAAAGTAAGAATCCTGCTTCCTTACAGTGAAAAGGTTTTCCATGTCTTGACGCGATTAGAGACACTTGTAAGAGAAGGCCGTTAGGGGCGTATAGTGTTCCAGCAAGCTTATTTACCGAGTAAACATCATCAGCCGAAACCCATCAGCATCGATTCCTATTGTACCGTGGCATGAAATTCATCTTGTCGGGACGATAATGACTTATTACGAATCATTTTCACGGGAATAAATATATAATTCTATTGTGGGGTTTCAATTGCTCTCCTTTCCCCCCATTATTGCTTGCACTTTGTGGACTCTTTAAATCGATGGAAAACTATTGCTCATTTCGTATCGACTTTAATTAAAGCTCGTTTGTGGTATACAAACATAAAATTCTTGCAGGTAATAATACATCAATACTTCAAACCCAGAACATACTTTTAAAAAAATTATGCTGATGTATTTAACTTCAAAGGACTTTGGATATATTGAATCGGTACCTTGAGAATCTAAGCAAAAATACAGAAAGAAAAAAAAGGTGACGGGAAAATGAATGATAAAATTGAAGTGGACAAATTAGGTAGAAAGATTGTAGAAGAGTGAGTAAGATCGATGTCACAAGACGGGGACTGAGTGACGGGGCTCAGACATAATGGATAAGGGTCCTCACCAGGCTTTAATGAATGGAACAAGAACTAATCTCATTACCTAATCTGTGAGAAAACCGATAGAATCAGTTGGGACATTCAACTTATTTATTTTGGGGGGAGAGAAGGCTGCAATTTATTGATATCCACGTGTTCCCCTCCCAAAGGATAAACAGATTTAATTCTGACCTTGGGTACAAGTATAGTGCTGAAGTTATGTCATTCCAAAATTCACCGGCATAGCCACAAACAAAACGGCTAAATAAACAGACTAGAAACATCAACAAATGATAAATATACCCCGACATCAAACCTTACCCGAGGTCCTTCTGATTGGCATAGCCAGGTAAATAAATCCCTTTCTTACGACTCCGTTTCTTAATATTCCAAAGAACTGTATCGTATGGTGTCACACGTAATTCGTCCATGTCAAACATTTTAGGATGTGTCCTCCCTAACTTCTGTAGCATAGAGTCCACGTCTTCATCTGTAAACTTGGTGGGGATTTCCTCGTGGGGTTTCCGGTCCTCCAGTCCCCGGGACTGCCCCCTCTCCCCCTCCAAAGCCTCCGGACTGAATTCATCACTCGTGTAATTACTCTTGTTTAACCTTTTCCTCAGCGCTGAAAAATGAGCGTCCGTATCCACAATTCTCGGAACTAGTTTCCTAACATGATAGGACGGTTTAGTGTACTCTATGATTTTTGGCAAAGTTTGTAATAAGTAGATACAAGTTAATAGAAATGCAAGTCCAACGATAGAACCAAACACACGGTGCTTTAACTTCATAGTTAAGATGACCACTCCCCGCCTCACAAGATACCAACAGCACCCTTATAGACATGGACCATGCTTCTGATACACACAGCCCGATACTGATGACATTCACGGCCTGTCACTCAACCACGACTTACAGCACGCCCTCCTGGGAAGGCGTTCAACTTAAAACTGCCTCAACTTCTGTTTTGCTAATTATTTTTAAGCTTCACGTAGATCCAGTCAGTTGTAAAAGTTAAAATATATCCAACCACAGAATAAAACACACAGGTAAATTACGGCAAGTAGATAGAGACATTAATCCATTTTTAAAAAAAACTATCAAAGTTAAGCCATCAGAATCCTGCACTTCAACACGCGCTATTTAACTCGTGCTGTTCTGGGTTTGCGGTCGATTGAATCTACCAAAGTGACGAATGCATATGCCTGGCTTCGAAGGTAAACTGTACGTAAATATCTGTCATAAACGTCAAATATTCTATAAAGTAATTTTTCCTCTATCGAGATCAATACAAAAGAATATGATATGTAATTCAGGATTTTTCACACTCTCCAGTGTTAACAAAGTACTATAATCCTCGAAGCACTGATGTCCATGCTCACGATAGAAAGACAAGGCCGATGTTTGCGTGGACAACAATAATGATACCACGTAATGTATATTCTGTACAAACAGAATATAAACAATAAGTATATTTCATGGCCCCGGGGTCGGTCACAACATGCACGTACATACAAAGGACAGTACAGAGGACGCGTCAGGCATTATATCGCCGCGACACAACATAGGCCCCCGAGAGGAGACGTAACATCAGATGTGCATTAAATTCTGTGAAGTATCCCCTCCTTAATCATCACCTGATCCTGTGTAGAACAGTTTTAGTATATACTTTCTCCATCGCTAACAGTCTCAACACCTTGTGTGAAATAGGAATTTTGTGTGATAATCTGTTTTCAAACCCCCATCTCTTACTAAGGATGTTGGATGATCAACAGAGTAACGAGCGGATCCACCTTAATTATGAAATATGATTTTAAAGCCATAAACTGTAAAGAAGAAATATATATTCTTGTTCAGGAGGTGTTAAAAGACATGCCGTATCTCGTCAGCATTTATCAAAATTCAGCTACCCTTACTAGCTTCCCGATATCCGATAAAAGAAACAAATATGGATGTTGGTAATAACTTTATGAAAAGTATATAAGGATTAATTTGAATTATTCTTCGGTCCGGGATGAGGTAAAGATGCGCGTTGATGCGTAAGGAGAGCACTTTCTTTCCCGTGGATATCCTGTTAAGGAAAGCTTATTCGTTAACGAGTGATTCAGTATAATTATCCATTCAAAATAAAATAAAAAACATTTCTCAATTCAAAAGACTTTCAATGATTCAATATGTAAATACATCAAGATTGTCATATCATCTGCATGATTTGGGATAAAATGTGTTTAAAGAAATACCTTTGACAATAAAGTCGATAATTAGGTAACGAATAAACAACCATGCGTCATCATAATTTGATGAATAAATTCATGGATTCTATCAAAGGGAAAAACTTTCATGGAAGTGAAGACATCGATCATCACACGACACTTGAGGGCGTCCGAATCGTTAATTCTCAATAATGGTAATAATTATCAATCACACCAAAAAATCACAGGGGGCTATAGGTTCTCAGATAAACTCAATAATTAGTATTAAAAGGTTATGAAAGAATAATTGCAGGCAGATCAGATGACATCGAAATATTTAGTTATTAACTTGTATATATACTGTCTGGGGGTGTCGGACTAAAAGACTGAATCAGGATCCAAATTGCCACAGTAATCTAATAAAGTAGACGATTTAGTCCACCAGAAATTATAATTCACAAAAATTATTTTTCAAGTAAAAATTGGGTCTAAACTCTGTATGGACTAAAAAATATCAAATATACACCATTGGGACCATTTCACACCGAATCCAAGAGAAGCAAAAGCATGGGTCGTCTTTTAACAATACGACACATATAACCGTATTGCCAACCAACAAGTGATCAGCGCTCAAAAGAAGCAATCAGGGTTAACAAGGAACAATCAGAGTTGACAGGGGACAATCAGAGTGCACAGGGAACAATCAGAGTTCACAGGGAACAATCAGAGTGCACAGGGAACAATCAGAGTTCACAGAGAACAATCAGAGTTCACAGGGGACTATTTGATGCTACAGGGAAGAATCAGAGTTAAAACTGAACAAACAAAATTCATTGGACACAATCAGAGTTAACAGGAATCAGAGTTAACAGAGAACCATCAGAGTTCACAGAGAACAATCAGAGTAGTTTGCATCCGTTACCACTTATATATGGTGTTTGCACCTTCCAACTTGTTCGATACGCAAACGCGTGCTCTGGGTGCGTGGGGTTTTTGAATAGAGGCCGGCTACTGACGGATGAGTTGGTGTTGCAGGGATTTCGTCGGTCTCGTCTGGGGTCTTAGTTTAGTGCATGCTGTTGTCAGGCATTGTCAACCATTGGGTCTTGTTTTCACTGGCTTGTTTCTTACCAATTTTTGAGCTTTTGATTTTGTACTGAATCTGACTACGGAATGCTCCGTCCACTTGATCGAAAAGCTGACGGCGGTTACGGCCGATCAATAAGGGAAGGCATACTTCTCCTAGGCACCTTATCCTAGCTGTAGAATTTTCAGCGGTCCTTGTTTCATATCATCTTCGGAAATGTATCGTTATAGATTTTTTGGTGTATTTTACAGTTAGTTATCTTCACCCTATTGATAGAATATGATACACATGTAGGTCATGTTCAGTTGTTATGATTAAATTTGTCAGAACTTTCGTTTCTACTCCGGAGGTAGAAAACACGTTCTTTCCCTAAGAAAACCAGGTCTTATTTAACGCAAAGTATCTAATTCATCTTCAAGAGTATGACATAAAGATAAGTGTCACCATAAGACATAGGTAAATTGTACCTAGGAAAAGTAAATAGGCTACAGCTATTTTATTTTTGAATACACATTAATATTTTTTAATAAGGTCCGGTTTTTAAATATATGTAATTTTTTCCCAGGGTGAAAAAAAGAACAAACTGAGACTGCATTGCACATCTACGGGATACAAGAAATATTAAATACTGTCAATGTATTAAATTTGGCTGTGTATTCTATTCAGCGCTAATTCAAGTTCAACGCTAAATGTCTTTCACACATAGACATAAATAAGAATCAAAGTACTGAGACAGTACTGAAAGACGGGGTCAAAATAATTTTTCATGCTAGATTTCACAAATGTGATTTTTTTAACGGCTTTTGATAATTTTGTTAATTAACAAACTAAAAGCAAAACTGTGAATGATATAAATTCACGTTTTTCATTTAACTTGAAGTAGAAATTTCAATAACTGCTAAGTCTAGAAACCTTTTTGAATTGTCCGAATTTCACCTAGTCCGAATTAATCAAAGATACATAGCGGGTTTAACCAAGCCTCTTTCTTTACTTCTCACTAAAATATTAACAGTAGAGAAGGAGAAACTTCAAGAGTACTGTGCAACAATAGATTCTAGAAGAAGTGTAAATCAGATGTGGATACTTAAAATTCCAAGGAACTTTTGGACGATTTGAAATCACAACCCAAAATCAATAGCTTAAAAACTTACGACTTTTCAACTTTATACACAACCATTCCAAACGATAAATTAAAATCCAGGCTTTTCGATATCATTGACAGCTGCTTTTTCTATAAAAATGGAACTTGTAAATTTACTTACCTTATCATTGGTCATTTGCAAAATTATTTTGTTAAAAAACATTCTGATTGTACACACAAGTACTCTGAAGTTGACACAAAAAGATGCTTAAGTTTCTGATTGACAATACATGTATCTATGTTGTATTTGGAGACCAGGTCTTCCAACAATCTATTTGAATTCCAATGGGTACCAATTGCGCACCGTTGTTAGCAGACCTCTTTTTTTATGCATATGAAGCAGAATTTGTGCAAAATTTTATGCGTGAAAAGAAGAAAACACTTGCTGTGGCCTTCAACTCGACATAAAGATATATCGACGACGTATTGTCAATTAACAATGGTAATTTCCATTCATATTTCAATACAATATATCCTAGTGAGCTTGGGATAAAAGATAATATAGAGTCTGACACATCTGTTTCATATTAGAATATTTTACTTGAAAAAGACGTTAATGGTAATTTAACAACCAAGCTCTATGAGAAACGTGATGACTAACTTTTCTATCGTCAACTTCCCTGACTTATCCAGCAATATACCTTCATCACCTTTATACAGAGTTAATATATCTCAGTTGATTCGATACGCAAGAGCTTGCCCTACGTATGAACAATTTCCAAAACGCGGTAAATTATTGACAAATAAGTTGATGAAACAAGAATATCAACAGTCTCGTTTAAAGTCTTCATTTCGTTAGTTCAATGGTCGATTCAATGACCTTGCCAGCAAATACAATTTTTCATTGTGTCAAATGCTGACTGACGTTTTTCATACTAATTATTAGTCCATTATCACACACTGAATTGACGACGGATTTTTCCGTTATTTCCCGATCATGACAAGGAGCACACGTCGGGTGTAACTGGTCGGCATGGGATGCTCACTCCTCCATGGTACCTGATCCCACCTCCGATGTTTTGGAGGTCCGTGTTTGCTCTACTCCTATTTTGTATTGTTTTATGGACTTTTGATCTTGAATACTGTTCGTTATCTCCATATGTTCCCTTAAGAACCCTGTTTGTTCTCTGTGAAATCTGATTGCTGTCTGTGAATTCTGATTGTTCCTTGTGAAATCTAATGGTTGTATGTGAACTCAGATTGTTACCGATGATTTCAGATTGTTCCTTGTGAACTCTGGTTGATCTCCTTGAACTCTGATTGTTCCCTGTGAACTCTCATTGTTCCCTGTGAGCCATAATTGTTCCCAGTCAACTCTAATCGTTCCCTGTGAACTCCGATTGTTCCCTCATTCCTGTTAACTCTGATTGTTCACTGTTAACCCTGATTGTTTCTGTAAAATTCTATCGTTACATTTGAACTCTGATGGAGTAGTATGATTTCTTATTGTTAACTTTTACTGTTTACTCTAATTCCTCTGAAAGTGTCCTATGACCCATGGATGTTCCCTGTGAACTCTAATTATTACCTGTGGGCTCAGATTGTTCCCCATGAATTCTGATTGTCCCTTGTAAGCTCTAATTGTCCCCTGTTATCTATTGTTCCTGTGAAATTCCGATTGTCTCCTGTGAATACTGGTTGTTCTGTGTGAATTCGAATAGTTGTGTGTGAACTCAGATTGTTCCCGATGATTTCTGATTGTCCCCTTGAGCGCTAATTGTTCCCTGTGAAACAATCAGAATTCACAGGGAACAATCAGAGTTCACGGTCGCTGCAGAACTGTAGCTCTCCGACAAAAATGCTTTAACAGACCGGAGAGCAACAGTACCACCATTGCAAAAAAATGTATATTTATCGCGCACAAAATAGTGCACCGTTTCTCGATTTATTTCTCTATGTTTTTAAACTGTCATCTCGAAATATTACTAACCATGTGTTCCAAACATATTCTTTCACTGTTTTCAAAACATTCCTTATAATTGAGATCATCGAAAATTTCGTCTATTTATAGTGCCATTTTGGTTTGCAAGATCATTCGGTCCAACGCACTTTGTGCAGATGTTAACAATGAGAGTACTTCGTAGAGAAGTAAGGAATTTTTTTTATCTATCTATTTCGCGATTGTTTTAAGAGTTTGAAAGAATTAAGCAACTTTTTGTGCGCAATAGAATATACTGTTTTTACAACAGGTGGCACTGTAGCTCTCCGGTCTGTCAAAATATTTTTTTCGGAGAGCTACCGTTCTGCAGCTACTGTGAATTCTGATTATTCCCTGTGAATTATGATTGTTTCCTGTGAACTCTGACTGTTCACGATTTCAGATTGTTCCCCGTAAACTCTGAATGTTCCCTGTGAACTCTGATTGTCCTCTATGAACTCTGATTGTTCCCTTTTTATTTATTGTTCCCTGTGCTCTCTGATTGTTCCCTATGAATGCTGATTGTTGTCTTTCAATTCTAATGGTTGAGTGTAAACTCAGATTGTACCAAATGAATTCTGATTATCTCTTGTGAACCCTAATTGTTACCTGTGAATTTTGATTGTTTCATTTATATTTTGATTGTATGCTGTTAACTCTGATCGTTCCCTGTGATTTATTGTTCCCTGTTAACTTTGATTGTTTCCTGTGAACTCAGATTGTCCCCTGCTAACTCTGATTGTCCCCTGTTAACTTTGTTCCCTGTTAACTCTGATTGTTTCCTGTGAACTCTGATGGTTCCTTGTTAACTCTGATGGTTCCTTGTTAACTCTGATGGTTCCTTGTTAACTCTGATTGTCCCCTGTTAACTTTGTTCTCTGTTGACTCTGATTGTTCCCTGTGAACTCTGATTGTCCCCTGCTAACTCTGATTGTCCCCTGTTAACTTTGTTCCCTGTTAACTCTGATTGTTTCCTGTGAACTCTGATTGTTCTCTGTGAACTCTGATGGTTCCCTGTTAACTTTGATTGTCCCCTGTTAACTCTGATTGTCCCCTGTGAAGTGAACTCTGATTGTTCTCTGTGAACTCTGATGGTTCTCTGTTAACTCTGATTCCTGTTTACTCTGATTGTGTCCAATGAACTTTGTTTGTTCAGTTTTAACTTTGATTCTTCCCTGTAGCATCAAATAGTCCCCTGTGAACTCTGATGGTTCTCTGTGAACTCTGATGGTTCCCTGTGAACTCTAATTGTTCCATGCGAAGTGAACTCTGATTGTTCTCTGTGAACTCTGATGGTTCTCTGTTAACTCTGATTGTTCCATGTGAAGTGAACTCTGATTGTTCTCTGTGAACTCTGATGGTTCTCTGTTAACTCTCAATACATATATATTATATATAGTAGTTCAAATTCATTTTGATTTTTGGGATATTAAAAATATTCAAAACTGACATATGATTTTGAAGAATTTCTTCCTAAGTAAGGGAAATATGTTGGATTACCACTTGTAAAATCCAAGTTCTTCTAAAAATACAATTTATATAATATATATAATGAGCCTTTCAAACAAAGACAATGTTGATACCTGCTTTGTCAGCAGGGACCAATCAGAGTTAGAGTTCAAAGGGATATACTGAGTATATAATTACATTTTAGTAGACTTTGTCAATGACACATTAGTGAGTGCTGCATATTTATTACTTTTTTTATAGAGCACAAAAGAAAACTAGAGGTACTGTGAGCAGTGAGCTCACTAAATGAAATGAGACGGACGGACAGCAGGAAACCCATTATACTTATATCTGTTAAAAATTAAAGGAAAAATTTGTTTGGGTTTAACGTTTCAGAGGTTTTATAAATATTGATTTGTTCTTCACATATTTTATTTGTTCACGTAAAATATGCCATATATATACATATAATTTAGTACTGGAAATTTTCACTATCGTTTGTTTCTTAAATGTAGGACAATCTCTTCATCACAGTTGGTGAATACTTGCACTGAAGCCAATGCATGTAAGTCTGAAGTCTTCAATATGACCTACAAATGATTATCAGATTTGCTTCTGCTAAATTTTGTGGTCTAACAGAAACGATTTACAAGGTTTATAAATGACAAGGAAATGTATAGGAAATGTCTTACAGTACAAGGAAAATTGGTCGGATAAATGATAAGATTTCTTGAATTGAACATTGGGTTCCCTATTTCGTATTAGTTTTATGCAGATCGCTGCATTATACACTGTTATTCCTATCCATCAATCCTACAAACATGATAATGTTATCCAATTGACTTGCAAACGCCGACAGTACAAATGCTGTTTCTGCTGTCAGAAAGTCCTGGAAAGGCATTTTGCTTTCAAACAATCCAGCAAAGCTCATTTGCTATGAAGCAACTCTACAAAGGCTGTTTTGCTGTCAAACAATCCTACAAAGGCTGTTTTTACTGTCAGACAGTCCTACAAATGTTGTTTCTGCTGTCAGACAGTTCTACATAGGCTGTTTTGCTGTCATACAATCCTACAAAGGCTGTTTTTACAGTCATACAACCCTACAAAGGCTGTTTTTATTGTCATACGATCCTACAAAGGCTGTTTTGATATCAGACAGTCCTGGAAAAGCTGTTTCAGTTATCAAACAGTCCAAGCTCCATTTAAATGGTGTACAAGAATGCAAGTTTTGTAGGCCTGTCTTGCTTGCATAGCGCAATGATCGAGTTCTAAGGACTGTTGTTTAGCAAAACATCATTTGTAAGACTTTAGCGTAGCAAAACGCCATGTGTAGGACTTTAGCGTAACAAAGCACCATTTGTAGGACTTGGGCGTAACAAACCATCATTTGTAAGACTTTAACGTAACAAAACACCATTTGTAGGACTGGAGCGTAACAACACAGCCTTTGTAAGACTTGGTAGTAACAAAACACCATTTGTAGGACTGGGGCGTAACAACACAGCTTTGTAGGACTTGGTAGTAACAAAACACCATTTGTAGGACTTGGGCGTAACAAGACAGCGTTTGTAGGAACTTTGGGATAGCATAAACAGCGTTTGTTGGACTTGGTAATATCAAAAACAGCCTTTGTAGGACTGTTTAACATTCTTTCAGTTCTACAGTCGTTGACATTGCTTCGCATAGACAAGAGTTCTTGTTGCTTGTTTAATAACCTTCTATGCTTGTGATAACGCTTTTGTACTCTACTGATATATTCACATTTTTTGTATTTCGTCTCAAATGTTTATTTGTGTACATGCCACAAAATCATTTTAATGTTTTAATTCGTAGTCATTAAAGACAGATTTTTATGGAATATGCAATAACTTTTCCACATTTAGACCTACGCTATAAAAATTTGTGTAAAACGCCATATCGATATGCAAAGGTATGAACGTATTTATCAAGTGTTGAAGTCAGGGGTTATGTGTTTCATGTTTAAGGTGTACAAACTGATTCACGGCTTACTATTTAATTAAATTGTTTCATTCGAAATATATTGAGTAGTAACATGTTGAATTTTGTCGATAGTCCGAGATCTCTCTTACAACATACCTTTGTCAGTTTCCGCATCAAACAAACGGCGTTCAATGGCAGCTTATTTACTGGGTCAAACAGGGTAGCATTACAATGTAAACACGCGTTACAATTTAGCCCTCAAAAGCAATCACACCAAATCAGACCGCGTTACATCCACTAATTGAATGTAAATACCCAGTAATTGACAAAGACACCGTGCATTTATCAAATATTCGACTGCATTTTTGGCCCCTTCAGGAATCGATAATTTAGCATCCTTGTCCAGTGAACAGAAATATCCTAAAATCATTCAAATCTACTATTTTATTAATGAAATACTGTTCAAAAATCTCTCTAGAAAGGTTTTTTTAAAAGGACTATGAAGCAACCTTAATTTGCAGTAGTAAAACAAGTTATTTCTCAAAGCAGTTAAATTTTTTTAGCCTTAAACAGTTTCGCATTTCTTCAATGTAAAATATATACATGTAGATCTAAATATTAAAAATAAATCGATGAATGCAGCAGGCTATATACGAGGGTTGTCCGTAAAGTTCGTGGACAACATTGATAATTTTTTTTTATTATTATTGACAAACATTGATAAAATATATGAAACTATTATTTTCATTAAATCCATTTTTCATTTGACTGATATGCGAGTTTTCAACAAAATCAGAGCACAAATAGTTTTATTTTTATCAGTTACAAAACAGACACACACTCATACTCGGAGCACTAAAACGAAAATCCGTGACGTTATTCGACGTCAAAAGTTAATACTAGTACATGTAACTTTTCTAAACAAAGTCACCGTTAAACTCAATACATTTCTTATGTCGCTTTAACCAGTCATTAAAATGTGCACAAGATGTTCAGATTTCATACGTAAAATAATATTTAACAATGTCTGTTTCATATCTTTCAATAATCCACCTTCTGTCCGCGTAAATAGATTTCATTTACGGAAATACGGCAAAGTCACGTTATGAAATTCATTTTTACCGCACTGCAATCTCGGAATGATGGTTTTCCTTTATACATGTCATCCTGTAAAACTGTTTCTTCCGTCCAAAAATATAATATGCCACTTTAATACTTATGAACGGCTTTTTGACAATGTTTTCCCGATTATTTACGGAATTTAATGGTCTCTAGGTGGTTTTCCGATGTCTACGCAGAATGTTATAAATGCCAACTGCTCCAACTATTCCGAAAATGACCCTTTTTTGAACAATTCCGGTCCTGTCTTAATAGGCTCTAACTTTGATTGCTCTGCCATTTTGAAACTATGAACGATCGAATTTTGCAGGTATGGCGTGATAACTTATCTCAACCTTTTGCAGCGGTTTATAAATATAAAGCAATAAAGATTTATTTTTATTAAAAATTTGCGGTGCTCCGGATCACCATTCCAAGTCTAATTATGAAGTCATAATTATAATTAAACATTTGAAATGGAATAAAACTTTACATTTTTCAATTCAGATTTAGTAGCGGATTAAAAATATGCTAAAAATAAATATCAATGACGCAACTTTTATTTAATTTTTTAGCTTGTCCACGAACTTTACGGACAACCCTCGTACATATGTGAATGTGGATATTGCTCATTTCTGCGACATTTTGTATACAGGGGCACTACTACAAGGTGTCATCAAAATATAATTAATTTTCGACGCCGCGAGGTATGGTAATGAAAAAAGTAATTAAAAATCCTAATATTGGGTTTATGTTCTCGTCATGTTTTTCTTTTCTTTTTGTTTAGGACTCCAAGTCTGCGTGTTCTTCATTAATTTTGACTTTAAAACAAATGATATCCCAAAAAATGTCTATAAAAAAATTGTTAATCAGAGCTCATAGGTTTCATTTTCCGTATTAGACAAAGAAAATGTATCCAGATTGCCTACAGTCTCTCAGAAAATGGTAATTTGTATGTTCTTTGCCTCTTCTTTAAAATAATGTCAAATGATATAGGGACTAATTTTCATGTGATTTCAAATTGGATTCCCTGAAAATACTTTATTTTCTACATAATTCTATTAGAGCTGTAAAGTAAGTTGAAAGTGATTATGATTCATATTGGATCTAGCACCAAAAAGTTAGTCTAAAGACATTTACAAGATCTTGACCTTAATATGATAAATTATGGGAAATTACAATAGCTGAATTACACACGTATTAGAGAAAAATTGTCAATGTTTTTTTGTTTTTAATTTACTGCCTGTGTTGTCCATTAATATGCCTGCAGAAATCATGGTCAATCCAGCGTGACAAAGTTCCTGGCTATTATGACCAATGTGAAACCCTGATGCTTTGCATCATCAGTAATATTAATACATGAATATCATTAGGTAGTAGATTCAAGCTTGTTAAAATCATGACCCAGAGGGTAGGATGGGCTCAACATGTTATCAAAGTTTAATTTAGGAATATATAGGAAAATTCTTTAAAAAATCTTCTTCTCAAGAGTGGCAATACCATTAAAAGTCATATTGATTTGTAAGCATTTTCAGATAAGTGTAGATTTATATTTGTTAAAATCACCAACCTTGTGATAAGATGCAAAGGCAACAATGGGGTATCAGAGTTTAAAATGAAAAGAATAAAAATCATTATGAAATCATTAACATAACTGACGTACGATTTTATAACCTACTATACTATGTTGTATTTATTGTTTTTTCTTAATTTGCATTTTTAATTGTAAGACATTTGTCTCATACATAAATTTAGAAACACTACAAATGCAAACATAATGGACTGGACTTCTTTTAACCTCATATTTCATTAATACATTGATATATTAGTGAAATAAACTTTATTTATTTCTCATGCTTAATTACGTTGAAAACCAAACATGACAAATTAAATTTAGATTTATATATCCTCCTGTACCTTTTAAGATAAGTTGTTATTCCTTTTAAGACTAGAGTTTTCTGTAAGATTACCACCATATATACATGTTACATGTATATATGGTGGTAATCTTACAGAAAATCGGATGTTCTTGTATAACCTTTTTAATTAAAAAAAAATACTATTCATTTAGTACACATGAAATTTTATTGCTTACTTTTAAATTTTGTTTTTTTTTTAAATATACATATTCCACTAATTAATGTTTCTATCTTTCAAACAGGGAGTTACACTGATATTTTTTAATTCCCAGTATTTCTTGAATTCAATGAAATTGTAAAATATACCATTATATATGACCACCATTATACAGTGTCAGCAATCTGTAAACACTCAATATATATATAAAGAATGTACGTGAATAAAAATTTTTAAATTAATACACAACCGTTGTGTTTAAGAAAGGATAGATGGATCCTAATAAGCTGAATATAAAAATTTGTAATTTGTAAATAATCACAATAGCTGATACGAGATTTGAAGGCATTTTTACAATGTTTCAAACTATTTTTCCGTTGCCCGTTTTTCCACTAAATTAGAGACCTCGTGTTTTAACCGAACCAGAAGAGGACCTTTAGCAAATAAGTTACCTGGTGTATCGAAAGGTTAAAACCGTAAAACGCTGTCTTACATGGCAGTTAACAAAATGTTACATGGGGAAAATATTTCTATCTGCTTCTATATTGACTTTTGTATGATCAGATCGTTCACTGTACCAAGGTTAGAGTGAAATCTTGAAGAGGGTCTGTGATCCGCTGTGTACTGGAGTGATTTATGCAAAATAATTATTGCATATAAACAGATTTTCGGTAGCAACAAGGCTGTTTTTAATGAGAATTTGCTGTGAGAAACATGAAAAAGCAGGTGATATCAAAATCGTGGGAGCTTATAAGACTTCAATTAGACGCGGGGGGATGGGAAGCAGGGGGATGCAAGAGGTACAGTGCAGTCACTCGGAACGGAAGCTACAGCGAGGGCTTGTAGAATCACTTTTACAACTGCTTAAATGAGGCTTTACACAGACACAGCAAATTTCCCCTCACTGATGACATAAACACACTTAATAATTTGTGCAGTGTTAAACTGCTTTATTAAGATGTTTTGCTTTTACAAAGAAAGCATGCAAACAAACTTAACATCTCCAGCAAACTTCAAATCATGTAAAGCGCACCTGTCGCCTTATAACAGTCGACTTAATGCAGCAGTTTTTTGCTCGATTAATTTGGAAATAAAAATTATGCGCTGTCGTTTGTAAGAATAACCGCAACATCAGTTACCACATATGGGACCATGTTTTATTCATAGGACACACTGTTCACTGTAGACAAAGTTTTATACGTTTCCTCAACAATTTAAGTTTCCATAAGTATGAAATGTTATTTATTTCAAAACAAACGAAACCAAGATTTAAGTCAAAGGTTTCTATGTAAATTTTTCAGATTTCTCCGGGATTTTTCGATTTGAGAAGCTTAGAAAAGAGTACTTCTTTTGTTTAATCGTTTCCAGTACATATGCATTAGTTTTATTGGTAGAAATATTGCTCAAATGTCCTGAACTTTTCTTTTGCTTATTTAAGTGTTGGTTGTCATTTGTCATCCTAAATGTTAGAACCACGTATATGACGTCACAGTTTAATAGTACCAAATTTCATGCAGTTACACTCATAAAAATTATAAATGGTTGAATTAAAATGTAAAAAAAAATCTCTCATGAATTTTAGGCATTCATGACGATGTTTCTTTATTGATCAATAGAGCAGTGTAAACCTTAGATTTAAATTTCTCCCTGTGTGCGCCTCAGCAAGAATCTTCATACTCATACCGGTAATATATTAAATGGCAATAAAATGTATACAAGTAATACACTTCTTTACCGTCCCATTAGTTTACATCAGCAAACACCCTCAAAAGAAAATTGTAAATGTTCAGCGATAGCGGATGTAATACGGAAGCTAATTAAAATACATCTAAAGCATTTTCAATATCGCTATGATTACTTATCGTAGTTATCTAAGATTTCATCTTAACGTCAGTAATCACGTGATGTTCTTTGAATTTTCTCTATGCAGTAACAACTGCACACAAATGTTTGCACTTGATAGAAATATTTACTAAGAAACTTGCCTTTGATGCTCCTACTTTAAAGAGTATAACCATTGAAGAGTTATTTCAGAAACGTCCACTGATGTTGTTCCATGAATGCATATTTCATGTGTAGAATTTGAACAAATGGCAAAAGACGATTTCTTGAAATGTTTCAGTTGTTCTGTACATGTTATTTTTCGGAGAACTGGATAATAAAGAAATTCTGTGTAAGTTCTGTGTTTGCAGAACTTGGAGTGTATAATATTACTGGAAAACCGGCTCATCGTTTGTTAAACTTACATTATGAATGTCATTTGGCAACAGGGTTCATAAACTCAGTACATGTTCCTTGATTTAACAAAAAGTTAACCAACAAGTACAGAGCATAAATGAAAATTCGCCTAGTTAGAAGAGGCATTGTTAAAGTCATTCAGTAATAGTATAGGTCAAGGTCAATTTTCTTTTCATTTTTCCCATGTTGAACCAGTTTTTCTTTTTTGGACATAATGATAGTATTTGTTCAATCCATTTCAATAAATAAAATATATTTTAAACAATGATAGTAAAGGAGATGGGTGAACATGACGAGAGATAAGCCCATAGTGCGACAAACATGATATAACGGGCTTCGCCCGTTATGCAAATTATCCCATGTTTCCCACTATTGTTGATGCCCTGGCATACTCTAAAAACTAGACAGTGATTCCTTAAATATATCTATCGGCATATAAGATTCAGTACAAATAGAATGAAATTAAAAGTCCCTATTATGTTCTTTTAAATTTTCTGGATATTGATGTATTTCAAGTATTTATGATTGATTTGGGCTGAGTGATCACACAAGAAACCCATTGTACAGAAAAAGTGAAAGCTTCATTCGATAAACAATTTATATAAACAATGTATCCTCATTAAACTTGCTACTAATCAATAACTAAACCTTGATTTTAAAAAGATTTCTGTATTTTTTGGTATTAACTTATTATCTTACGCTTACGATATAAAGCAAACCACCTTTCTGTTTTAGATACAGCATAATTTCCTGGTCACGCCAGACAATTTCACTGTTGAATACATTATCAAGATACTACAGTTACTTGTATTTGTATTTCATAAAGATAGGAAATCCAATATTAGTGCTTCACATTGCTATTTTATTAACCTTAATGATGAGATTTAAGCGACAAAAACAATAAAAGATATCCGTGATTGTTCATTAGCAGGGTATGAAGGCGGCGCTTGATATATCCGCGGTCCTCGTGTACCCCGTTATTTCCCCTGGCGTCACATCCTGACACGATCGTGTTTCTTTGTGTCCTCATCTGTGTGTTATGTCTCTAAGATCCCGTCTGAAAAATAAAAATCCAGGTTAATTAAAAACCTCTTTCCACTGGCTGCATGGAAAGCAGAACTGGAATAAGGGAACATCTCGCGGGTTTTCATTCTTTAAGAACTTGTAAACTAAGAAATCAAGAAATGTTTGTATATATGACAGCGTAATTTAAAATAAAAGATATAAATGGACTGGAATTTTTCTCCCTCAAACCTGAAAGAGGCTTGAGCCTATTTTAAAAACTGAATTTAATGACGATGTCTAATATTCAGAAAATAATTTTGGTGAATGTATTACTTGTCACGATGTTGTCAGACGCAGATGTAAGGTTTGCTCTTAATGAATTTTGGGACATCTGAAGGCGATTAAAACAGACCGTAGAAAACAATGAACGTAAAATATAATCATTTAAGGGAATTAGAAAACCGACTAAGTCAAGCTGGACCTTGCATTCTAATAACACCTTTGATCTTAAGCCTTTGACCTTTGACTCAAAATCTTTGAATATCTCTTGATGATATTACGAGTATGAATTATATAGCCGAAAGGAGATGGGTGAACTTAGCGTGCAGAAAGCCCAATAGCTTCGGATATATAAAATTCATATTTAAATTATGAATTTAGTATTAAGAGTAAAGTTCTCATCATTGATTTTTATGAAATCATGACAAACAAAAAGTTTGAGGAAAATTTTTCATTAAAATTTATTCTTTTTATATAAAAAAAAAATTGCGGTATCCATTGGGTTCGAACCCTGGTAATAAAAATCCTGAGCTGCATTCTCTTTTGAGACCGACACGCTAACCAATACGCTACACAAGACCTGATGAAGAGTTTTGACGAAGCTAAAGTTATAAAGCACCATTAAAGGAATTTAATTCTTAAATTTGATAAATCTGTAGGCACATTTCATTTACTAGATCTTGACCTTAAGTTACTTTGGGAAGCACTTCTTGTAAAAAAAATATATCATAATATTTAATGAAAATTATCCAATAAATGAAATGTGTTGAAAAAAAGTAATTAAAGCATACTATAAAAAAAGATTTACTGTTCTTTAGAACATTTTTAAGGTTATTTCCTTTTAAGTAAAACTTTGATCCCCTCTTGTGGCCCCCTCCTCCTCTGTTCTATTTTGACTCAGGTGAGCTAAAAACTAATTGAAACTACATCTGTATTTCAACCACTTCAGAAAAAGATACATATTTTTATCTTTCAGAAGTTTACAAAAAACATTGGACACTGTAGATTGAGAACAAATGGACATACTTCAGCTAAATAATTCACGGATCCAAAAATAGTAGGATTATAAATGGTATAACAGCTTGTTTTTTTCGTTTTTGTTTTTTTTTACAAGATATACCTACTTCTAATCTCGTTATGGTTAAACATGAAATATATTTTTACTTCCTTGAAACACCAGATTCAATAAATCTTTTTTTCATTTAGAAAATGACAGTGTTAGGAATAAAATTAACACCAATATTCGAAATTTGTTCAGCATTGCAAATGTTCTTTAATCTCATTTTTAAAAGATTGTCAACCCGTAAAGGAAAATACAATGTTCCAATTTTTGTTTAATTTATAAATACAAGACATGATTTTTTATTTCCTCACAAGTTCATACCTTTTTCAACACTGGACAAGGAATTTTCATGAGGTCACATAGGTTATTTCTGACTGGTCTAATTTTAGCCACGTCTACCTCATCATCCCTGAAACATAAGTATTGTTAACCTTTTTACAGGAAATTACAAATTTCTACATCATTAATAACATTCTTATGAGAATAGTAATGAGCCATTATTAGAAGATCTGAATGCCCAGATAGGAAGTTAAACATTTAATTCAAATTAGAGGTGAGATTTCACACACAAAATATGGATATGCTAACAATAAAATTCATCTGCAGTTGTTCTGCTGTTAATGAATCTCTTTAAAGTTGGTATTAAGTTAACCTGTAGCATTAAATAAGGGAAATTTACCAGCTGAAAATATTTATAGATAAGGCAACATCTTTATACTAATAATAGGTCACTCCTGTATTATTTCTGGGGATGGTCCTCCTGTTTTTACCACCTGAGCTACTTACCAGGTAAACTCACTGAGGATTGAGCTATTAACCAGATGAACTCACTGAGAATAGAGCTATATACCAGTTGAAATTAATGAGGTTTGAGCTACTCACTAAATGAACTCACTGAGAATAGAGCTACTCACCAGGTGAACTCACTGAGGACTGAGCTACTCAGTTTGTGTACTCACTGAGGATTGAGCTACTCACAAGGTGAACTCACTGAGAAAAGAGCTACTCCCTGAGTGAACTCATTGAGAATAAAGCTACTCACCACCTGCATTCACCAAGGACTGAGCTACTCACCAAGTGAACTCAATGAGGACTGAGCTACTCATCACGTGAACTCATTGATGACTGAGCTACTCACCACATGAACTCACTGAGGACTGAGCTACTCACCAAACTCACTTAGGATTGAGCTACTTACCAGGTGAACTCACTGAGAATAGAGCTACTCACCAAATGAACTCACTGAGGATTGAGCTACTCACTAGATAAACTCACTCATGATTGAGCAACTCACCAGGTGAACTCACTGAGGAATGAGCTACTCACCACATGAACTCATTGATGACTGAGCTACTCATCAGATGAACTCACTGAGGACTGAGCTACTCACCAGATGAGCTCACTCATGATTGAGCTACTCACCAGGTGAACTCACTGAGGAATGTGCTACTCACCAGGTGAACTCACTGACAATTGAGCTACTCACCAGGTAACCTCACTGATGAATGAGCGACTCACCAGGTGAAATCACTGACAATTGAGCTACTCACCATGTGAACTCACTGAGGGCTAAGCTACTCACCAGATGACTTCTCTAAGGATTGAGCTACTCACCAGGAAACTCACACATAATTGAACTACTCACCAGGTGAAGTCACTGAGGACTGAGCTACTCTCCAGGTGAACTCACTGAGGAATGAGCTACTCATCAGGTAAACTCACTGAGGACTGAGCTTCTCACCAGGTGAACTAACTGAGGACTGAGCAACTCACCAGGTGAACTCACTGAGGACTGAACTACTCACCAAGTGAACTCACTGAGGACTGAGGTACTCACCAGATGAACTGAGGATTGAGCTACTCATCAGGTGAATTCACTGAGGATAGAGCTACTCACCAGGTGAACTCGCTGAGGATGGTCGTGATCTCTTCCAGACTGTCCTCCGGCACGATGTCATCGTATGTCACCAGAGCCTCGTATAACTTATTAGCTGTTGCCTTCCTTACCTACAGCACCAAACAGAGGAAGATAATCACTGCGTGACTTAAACATGCCTCAATGGGCAATTTCATCACCTACTTCAAAACACAATATAACACATCTTACTGTCGCAGAAAAGCCACATATTCTCATCTCTCTATTAGATGCATTTTGAGATTTTGCCCCAAAGCAGATGGTAAAATTACATATGTACTTTGTCAATTTGTAAACTAATTGCAAAACTTCCGTAGAGAAAAATAAAGGTGAACAAAGCTCATTTTAAACAATATTATCCTGTGAGTAGTTACAAAAGGGAAATTCCACAGTTATTTAGAAATAGACCAGCAGAAATAATTTAGATGCAACATAGGAAGCACGTCTGGCAAAGTGCATCCAAAGATACTGATCCATGTACCGGTAAGTTATATAAGTTATATAACATTTGGTGATGTGCAGCCCATGGAGGGCAGCAAACCGCCAGCTTGCAGTGTCCCTCTAGTACCTTAGCAGACTACCATTCTATTTACCTCAACATTTCCATGACAAAAGCAACTGCTATATCAAATCTAGACAAATACTTCACTTAATTTTTTGTGCATAATAAACATCATTGAATAAGAGTAAGGATACAAATTAATAAAGTGAAGATCCCAAGAAAAATTCTTAACAATGCCTTGCAAAAATCTGACATTTTTAACTGAACACTGATATAACAAATGGCAATGGAAAGTTATCTAAGGGTAACTAAGGGTAACTAAGGGTAACTAAGGGTAACTAAGGGTAACTAAGGGTTACTAAGGGGGCAGAATGGGGTTTCCACTGCACAATTATTCATGCATCATAGTAGAATAAAGATTATTTATTCTTTTAAATCAAGTTTGTTTCACAAAATTAATAAAATTTAACAAAATTAAGAAGACACAGGTTAAAAAAAAAACTAATTACAATTTTATATAACTGATTTTTAAAGTGATTTTTCAAACAATAGGTAGATTGACAACGTAAAGATTTCTAAGACACAAGAATGGCAGAATGACCAAGACAGATATCTATATATCAGAATTATTTACAAATGTCTAAGACACGGGAGGGGTGGAAAAATCATGCCCAATATCTAGTTTGCCCTTGTATGTCTAAGACACAAGAGAGGTTGAGTGATAAAACAATCTTTCGTATTTCTTTTATTTGACCATACCAATTGATATCATGAGACTTAAGACTGGTAAAATGACTATAGTAGATATCTTTATATCAGATCCATTCAACATTTGATATCAACAACACAAGTAATGTAGAATACTAGTAACCATGTCAGATATCTCCTGCACAAAATCCTAAATTAGAATATTTGTTTAACAAGTCAGGTCAAATGATTATGTCAGATACCACTTGTGTGAGATTTTATCTTTGGATATCTGTGTTATAAGTTTAAGAGTGATCAAGACAAACAACTCAAATGTTATTGCTTACATATGGATATTTTCATTAAGAAATAAGATACTAGATTGATTTTGACAGATATCTCCTACACTAAACCTTACATTGGGATATCTTTTACACTAGTTTAACTGACAATTTTTGATATCTCTATAAGTAAGAGTACTTACCCTAGGGTATTTGTGACACAGCAGTATAGTTAACTGTTGAAGAGATTTCTTTCTGGCTTCCCCTTGGAACTGAAGAAGACCACAGTACCTGTAATTATACAGGATTGTATGAGAAAATGAACATAAAAGATTATACTGAGCTGTTGTGCATTCATTGGTTACTTTTTGGGAGTAATAGTGGGCTGTCTCATATTTAGGATGAAATATATGGAGATAAGGAACAGCTTTCAAGCTCAGAAGTCCATAAAACATTACAAAAAGAGGAGCAGAGAAAACTAGGACCTACAAAACATCAGAGGTGGGATCAGGTGCCATGGAGGAGTGAGCATCCCCTGCTAACTGGTCACACCTGCTCCTTGTCATGATCGGGAAATAACGGAAAAATCCATCGTCAATTCAGTGTGTAAATAACGAACTAACAATTAGTATGAAAAAAATCATTCAGCAATAGACTCAATGATAAATTGTATTTGCTGACAAATGTCATTGTATCAACCTTAGAACTTATAAAATGATGACTTTTAATGAAACTTCTGATATTCTTATTTCATCAACTTGTAAGTCAACAATTTACCTTGTTTTATAAATTGTACATTAACTGATAAGTTTGTGAGTAAGTTCAATATAAAATTTTAGAATCTCACAGATAATGAGGACCTTGTTCACATACTAATGCAAAAAGGACAACTATGATGGAATCTTTGTGTTGACCATATCCACTTTCAGTTTACATAAATTCTTATTGTGCATTTCAAAAAACAAACAACTTTTTAAAACATGAAATTTTAGATAATGACTGTCACTGACCTTTCTTGCCAATACCTCCTGCATGGAAAGGAGATTTATTGCTTCATACAATTTACTATGATTTCAAAAAATATCTAGCATTTCATTTATGTAGACTTTTAATATTCCCACCTTTTTTAGAATCTATATTAACTCTGTGAAAAAATAGGTAGTTGATACAAAGTCTACATCCCAACGTTTAAAAAAATCTTTACATAAGGAAATTGAAGCAAAATTTATTAAGAAGTATATACACTCGATATAAAATGTTTTATAGGCTTTGAGAAAAGGATATAGCATTGAGGAGTACTTATTAAAATTTTCTAAGTCATTTTCCACACCTTGTGCGTACCTTTTTTACACAGGAAAAAATCTTCAAAGATTACTAAGTACTGATAATGAAAAATTGCATTTAATGTGTTATCTTAAATGGGAAAAGTACATACAAATCAAGTTTTCAATTGCTCTTTCTTGTCCCTATATAATGTTTAGAATAACTGTCTATCAATTGATTATAAATTTTGTAATACAGTGCATACTGTTACTTTTATGTCAAATGGTGAATTAGACTAAAACAAACTGACTAGAAATTAGTGTGCAGTGTAGAGAGGGTACCTAACAGGCTAATGGACCACAATGCTCATCCGAATAATTGTGTCCTTGCTGCCTTTCATCAGCAGATTTTCCTGCTACATATTTGACTACCTGGAGGTCATGATTTGAACAAATTTTAATCTACACTATGTGGGTATGCTTCCAAATCAATATGATTAACAAGAAGTCTGTGAGTCAATGCTCACTAGTAATACCCCCACTCTGATGTGAATATACCATATCGTATTGATATATATACAAAAGTTCATTTACAGGCAGATGCACAGATAAATAGGAAGTTGACATCAGATTTGAACAAAATTGAATCCCACCATATAGCATGCCTAAGCAAAGAATGTGCTAAAATTTCAAGCATCTGCGATGAGTATTTGTTGAGAAAACTGTGACAAAAATTTGTTACAGACAGACACACGGATGGATGGACAGACAGATGGTGAGACAAACAGATGGAAAAAGGGAAATAAAACAATGTATTCAATTCAATCTTGCAAGCAAGATCTTGATGAAAGTGCATAGGTGCATCACATCGATAGATCTTTTACAAGGGCATACACCTCATTAAAGATCTTGTTTTAAACGTTTTTCATCAAATTCTTTTGTAAACAACCTACAACTTTGATGCATGTTTTGCCATAAACAACCAAGTCTTCAGACCCCACAAGGACACTGGGTCTAGAGTTAGTATTTTATTGAATGTACAGACAACTCCCACTGTTTTTTACTGAACCAGTCAAGCTGATAAAATATACAGCATCCAAACTGATTACGCATCCATACATTACACAGAACATGACAGAAAGCCTTCTGTGAGAAGTGACCTTGTGACCTCGATATTTATGGTCTTTAAGGTCGTTTGTCTTGTCCAGGACAGACTTCTCTGTGTTAAGGTGACACAGGGATGTACAAGTCTCGGTGACATTTAACGTATAAAACAAACCATGTGACATATGATGGTACTGACATTTATCCTACATCAGCTGTTGATTTAATTTGTTCCACATAAAAGACCTAACATCATCCATCAACATCCATAGCACTACGCTTTTAAAATCAGAGAACCATCAGCCTGATGTATAATTTTATTATGCTCTACTGGTAAAGTCCAAAAAATTCAGATATATTCCACAGTTTCTAACCTTTATAACATATTTGCCCGTAATTCAAATTATCCCACGTTTCCACCTATCTGATACCCAGGTATACCCAACAAACTAAACAGTGATTTCTTGAATATCCCTTAGTGCTATAGTATAAGCAAGTGTAATTTCATCAGTTAACATAGAAAACTGATATGGCATACATGGCCCTAAAGTCTAAATATCTTGAACTTTTGACCTTGACATTTGATTAAGTGGTCTCCGAATCTAAATTTGCTCTTTTCATTGTCTAGTGAATAAGAAATCTAGATTTAATTTTTTGTAACATTTAAAAAAATTGACATTTGAAGAAAACTTGTGCTGGACGTTCTCTTTTATAGTTCAAGGTGGAGGTCAAGTATTCTTTTAGTTAATGTTACCATAGTTTGACTCTTGTCAAGCAAGTGTGGGTTTTTGCATCAAATGATCCTATCATAAAGCTTGAACTTTGATCTGAGCTTTTAATCAAGTGACCCCTAAAATTGTAGATGGTTTCCCCTTAGCATTCTCCTTTAAATTATTTTAGTATTAAAAAATACAAATTTTTGCAACTTATAAATGTGTAACAATCACTGTATCTACTGACACAATCAGAAGGCCCTGGGCTACAATGCTGACTTGAGTCATTTGGGCCTTCTTTTTTTCTTCTAGACTTAGGCCTATATCCTATTTATTCCCAAGTGAAATTATCATCCCCTTTTGCAGCCCCACCCTACCTCCAAGGTTAATGACTTGATGAAATTTAAATCCATACAACATGGGCAAGCTGTACTGGACAACTGGAAAACCAGGCAGTATTGTATAAATAGGCAGCAAATTGCAAATCAAATGTGATTAATATTTGATGTTTTATTGAAAACCATATCAATATATTCCAAATGGAATAATGTAATTGAAAATTTGTTTGAAAGTTGCTTATTTAGTAAAATATTGTTTTGTTTTGAGTTCTTGAATCTTGAATTCCCCTTAGGCCCTATATAAACCATTTAATGTAGATGAGAAACAAAGAACTGTCAATTCTAATACATTTTTTACAGGTCTATAATTCACCCTGAACTAAATCTAGAAATATTTCATGTTTCAGTTTAAAACATAAAATCAGTGGGAAAAATACTTTCAATAACAGTTTTTTAGCAAAATAGACAGACGTTTTCATGAAATTTTGAGATGCAAAAGTAATCTCTTACGGCATTGAGGAATCTTCTAAACATCTTACTATCAGAATCCTAGTGAAATATTTAGAACTGATACAAAAAAGAAAATTATTCAACAAAATATAATTACTGTATACATGTACAGGGAAATTTTTGCTCCTGTTTTATTTTCGCCCCTTTCGCCCTCTTCCTGATTGGGCGTATTTAAAATGGTGCGAATTCAAATTACACAGCATAACTTCCTTAACAAAACTATGACTGTGTGAATTTAAAAAGGGGCAAAATAGTTCGCAAGTGCAAAAGGGATAAAATAACACTGTATACAGTGCTTTATTTTCAAAATGGAATTTTGAAACATTCAAACGTAGTATTTAGTTCAAATTTGCTTTATTATTCAGGTTCAGTCCATGTTTCCATTTATGTTTCAGTGACATCAAATATCTATCTTATATGATGTCACAATTAATAGATAAAAATATTTCAGAGAAGTTGGTAAAAAAAATGATCCCGATTGAAATTAATGCAAAATTTATGAGGTACGCAAACTAAATTGCCACCTATAAGACATGTTTTAACAATAAATCAAGTAATTTCTATGCCATATTACATTAATTTTAATATTAATAATTAATTTTAATAAATATTACATTTTTTCTTTAAAATTACAGCAGTTTTCTTCTTTTATATAATTCCATGCTGGATTGCTTCAATATGGGAAAATAGCTAAATTTGACTCCTTTTATTCCTCTCAATATATACTCATTCCCACTGATTTTATTGACTGATTCATTAGTTTGTACTTTGCATTCATAATAACAGGAGGAGAAATTTTTTCATTTAAATGTACATGTGTATTGGAAATACTAGAACATAATGAAAATTGGGTATGGCAATCATTGTGACTTGCTAATTAAATTCAATTTTGGACCACATGATTTTTGTTAAGAAATATAAATTGGAGTAAAAATATAATTGTAATACCTGCACTTTCTAAAGAAAGTTCGGGTATGTTGTTGTTACTCATGTACGTCCGTCTGTCTGTCACACTTTTCTTCCCTAAACTCCTCCTTCATTTTACACAGTAGCCTAATCACCTTTAGGGAGATGGTTGGTGGTGTCATGTAGATGTGCAGTAAGGATTTGGAATTTTGATTTTGCCCCGAGGAGTCAAATGGGGGTAGAAAAATTGTTTTTTATGCAAAAAGGACTCCATCTTCCATGAACTCCTCCTACATTTTACTCAGTATCCTAATCATTTTTAGGGAGATGGTTGGTGGTGTCATGTTAATGTGCAGTAAGGTTTCAGAAATTTGATTTTTGTCCCGGAGGGTAAAAATTTCTGGCCCAGTGGTTCTTAAGAAGATTTTTTAATGACCTATCCTATTTTTGTATTTTCTTGATTATCTCCCCTTGGAAGGGGACCTGGCCGTTTATTTTAACAATTTAAATTCCCCTTAACCCAAGGATGCTTTGTATTAAATTTGGTTAAAATTGGCCTAGTGGTTCTTGAGAAGAGGATGAAAATGTGAAAAGTTAACAGACGGACGGACTACAGACAATGGGTGATCAGAAAAGCTCACTTGAGCTTTCAGCTCAGGTGAGCTAAAAAAACAAAGACTCTCAAGTTGTTATATATAGGAGACAACAATATAAGTGACAGATGAATTTCAGCATTTCGCTCAGCAAGGTACTGTAAAAGCACAAATATTCGTGGGGGATTAAATTTCGTTTATTTTCGTTGTTAACAATATTCAACAAAATTCAATCCCACACGAAATTTTATATGACTATATACAGAATAGGGTTACTTTCAAAACAACGAAATTAAATGCCCATGAAACTATTTTTGAAGACAAAACAACAAAATTTTATGCCCATGAAAATTTGTGCTTCTACAGTATCACTAATGGTGTCATCCTCTGATTCAGAACCATCTGCATGTGTGGGAAATAAAAAGTTTGTATGTTGAAACGTACTCTTTTTATCATGTCACATAAAAGTGTTGATAGATTGGATAGAGGATTGACCTGCCAAAGGGCACTTTAATAAAGGAACTTTAAACATAACTGGACAGGTTCAGTCACTGAAAGCTGTGTTTTTCCTATCTGAAGGGATCAATGGGAGAAAAAATGCATCATGGACAAAGAATTTGTACAACCTTAACTTATTAAGGACTGATAACCTGTGACAGTTCCCTAAAAAGGACAATTTATAGATGAAGACTGAACGACACTGAGTCAGAGGGGAACATTAATTAAGAATTATCCCTATTTCTTTTTTCTCTTTTAGTGATTGAGTTTAAAACTAAGTGCATGCATCACTGCAAGTTATTTTTTTTACTTCCAATTACAATTGAGTGAAGTATTAAGGATATTTGTCAAAAAGATTTCGAAACTAAACTTAAATATAACTAGAACTGTCCAAACGGGACAAAAAACCCCCTGCTGGGTTTTTCAGAAGTAAGTTTTTCCATAATAAAGATATGTATCACACATGAATTATGAAATTTTTCTTCCAGTGACCTTGAAGTTCCCCAAATGACCTTGGGTCAAGGTCATGACACACCCTTGGGTCATGGGCCATCTTTGCATGAAATAAGAACCTACCAAGTTTATCAATAAGAAAGATATGGACAGGACATGAATTATGAACTTTTTCTTCCAGTGACCTTGAAGTTCTCCAAATGACCTTGTGTCAAGGTCATGACAAACCCTTGGGTCATGGGCAATCTTTGTGTAGAATGAGAACCTACCAAGTTTATCCATAAGAAAGATATTGACCGGACACAAATCATGAATTTTACTTCCAATGACCTTGAACTTCCCCAAATGACCTTGGGTCAAGGTCATGACACACCCTAAGGTCAAGGGCAATCTTTGTGTGAAATGAAAACCTACCAAATTTATCTATAAGAAAGATATGGACTTGACACAAATTATGAAAATTTTCTTCCAGTGACCTTGAACTTCCCCAATTGATTTGGGTCAAGGTCATTACACACCATTAGGTCATGGGCAATCTTTGTGTGAAATGAGAACCTACCAAGTTTATCAATAAGAAAGATATGGACCGGACAGGAATAAATAAAATTTTTCTTCCAGTGACCTTGAACTTCCCCAAATGACCTTTGGTCAAGGTCATTACACACCTTTGGGTCATGGGCCATCTTTGCATGAAATAAGAACCTACCAAGTTTTTTCCATAAAAAAGATGTAGACCAGACATGAATAATGAAAATTTTCTTCCAGTGACCTTGAACTTCCCCAAACGACTTTGGGTCAAGGTCATGACACACCTTTGGGTCATGGGCAATCTTTGTGTGAAATTAGAACCTACCAAGTTTATCCATGAGAAAGATATGGACCGGACAAGAATTATGAACTTTATCTTCCAGTGACCTTGAACTTCCCCAAATGACCTTGGGTCAAGGTCTAAAGTATCATTTTTTTGACAAGATTATTTTTTTCTAACGTATCAAGGTATTAAACATCATCATTTTTATATAAATATCAATGTATTTAATATTATCATTTTTCGTGAAATAAGTCATGACACACCCTTAGGTCATGGGCAATCTTTGTGTGGAGTAGTAGATTCTAGTGTCCCTCTGTAAGAAAGATATGGACCGGACACGTTTGCACAGACAGACGGACAGACAGCTAGACGGACAGACGGACAGATAGACAGACGGACAAGGTGATTCCCTTACCCCCCCAAACTTTGTTTGCAGGGGGTATAATTATTACTGAATGTTAAATCAGAAACCTAACGGTAAGATCACATCACACCAGTCACCAATTTGGACCCAGAAGTCTGTATAATAGAGGGTCAGGGAGGGAGAGGGGAGTTTATGTTGGACAAAGAATAAAAGCTAATTTCAAGATTTTTCCCACTAACACTGAATAAGCTTGGAAAAGATGTGATTTTTTGATATTTTGTTTTTTCCTTGAACCGATTTAGAGAATTTGTTCAATGTTATTGCCAACCGTCTACGGATTGACTTATATTGATGGATTAAAATAGATGTAGGGAATATATATACACAATATGATGAATTCATGCAATGATCTGTTTTGTTCTTAACCTCTGGGTACTAAGGAATTGTTTTTTGGTCACTTCCTACTAGGGATGTGCGATTTTATCGGTATACCGGTATATCACGATTTTTTGTTGCGTGATACGTATCGTGATACAGAGGCCTAAATACCGGTCTTTTGGTACATATTATAAAATCCAGAAATAATTAATTTATTTGTTCAATCTTTCAAATTACAATTACAGAAAGAATAAAAAATGTTGTAAAAAGTGAAAAGAACAGCATCTTACCGTCCAAACATAATTGATTTTATATACATAAAAATTTCAAGAAAATAAAATTTAATTTTTCTAGCATATTTTCTAGAAAAATAATGACTTTTCATATAAAATCATTGTAAAAACTGGTTTTCAAATATCATGATATTATCGTGATATTGTGGGAAAAAATCGTGATATATCGCGATACGAAATTTTTGGCGATACCCATCCCTACTTCCTACCCCCAGCCAAGAAAAATTTGTGAATAACAAATAATAATGAGGTAAAGAGGATGGTAATATACTGCTCACAAGAATGTCTAGAAACTGGAAGGAAAAACTGATCACTATTGGATGCCTACATGCAATCCTTAAGTCTTCAGCCTTCAGGGGAGTTATTCAATTAACACACAATAATTTCTATACCAAACTGAAATGAACTACTTCACAATAAGCTTTTCTTCAATAACCATAAACCACATAGTCATGAATCTGAAATAAGCGTGTCTTACAGGCATAAACAAAAATTACTTTCAATTTTTTGTGTAAAATTCATTTTGACAAAAATTAACAACAAGAGGCCCAGGGGCCACAGCGCTCACCTGAGCACATCGGCTAGGAAAAAGCACATATCAGATCAGAACTGAAAGTTTACCGAGGTTGGGAAGGGGTGGGGGATGGGCTTGAATTTTAACACCCAGGGGGTCATGACTTGAACAAACTAGAATCTACACTACCTGAGATGTTTTTATATAAATATTACTAATCATGGCTTTGAAGTACTCGAAAAGGAGATGTTAAAATGTTTCCCGATATATTCCTATTTAAAACTTTGGTCTGCCATTTTGGCACCACCCCAGCCCCGGGATTCATGATTTGAACAAATTCAAATCTACACTACCTGAGGATAATTTCACGAGTTTCATCTTTCTTGTCTCAATGGTTCTTGAGAAGAAGATTTTTAAAGATTTTACCTATATATTCCTATGTATAAATTTGATCGGCCATTATGGCCCCACCCTACCCCCAGGGGTCATGATTGAACAAACTTGAATCTACACTACCTGAGGATGATTCCACATGAGTTTCATCTTTCTCGGCCCAGTGGTTCTAAAGAAGAAGATTTTTAAAAGAATTTCCTATATATTCCTATGTAAAACTTTGATCAGCCATTTTGGCCCCACCCCACCCCCCGGGGGTCATGGTTTGAACAAACTTGAATCTACACTATTTGAGGATGATTCCACAGGAGTTTCATCTTTCCTGGTCCAGTGGTTCTTGAGAAGAAGATTTTTTAAAGATTTTTTCTTTATATTCCTATTTAAAACTTTGGTCTGCCATTTTGGCACCACCCCAGCCCCCGGGGTCATGATTTGAACAAATTTGAATCTACACTACCTGAGGATAATTTCACATGAGTTCCATCTTTCCTATCTCAATTATTTCTTGAGAAGAAGAATTTTAAAGATTTTACCTTTATATTCCTATGTAAAAATTTGGTCGGCCATTTTTGCCCCAAGGGTCATGATTTGAACAAACTTGAATTTTCACTACCTGAGGATGATTCCACAGGCGTTTCATTTTTCCTGGACCACTGGTTCTTGAGAAGAAGATTTTTAAAGATTTTACCTATATATTCCTATGTAAAACTTTGATCGGCCATTTTGGCCCCACCCTACCCCCCGGGGTCATGATTTGAACGAACTTGAATCTACACTACCTGAGGATGATTCCACATAAGTTTCATCTTTCCTGGCCCAGTGGTTCTTGAAAGGAAGTTTTTTTTAAAAAGCCATTAATTTTTCTCTAATTCATAATTATCTCCCCTTAGAAAAGGGCATGGCCCTTCATTTGAACAAACTTGAATCCCCTTTACCCAAGGATACTTTGTAGCAAGTTTGGTTGAAATTGGCCCAGTGGTTCTTGAGAAGAAGAAGAAAATGTGAAAAGTTTACGACAACAACGACGACAACGACAGACGACGGACAAATTTTGATCAGAAAAGCTCACTTGAGCCTTCGGCTCAGGTGAGCTAAAAAGTGCATCTTTTTTTGTGTCAAGGTAACATGGTACAGGTTTTCAAATACCATATACCAGAGATCAAGCCTGCACAATTCTGATTTCAAGGATAACTAGGAGACTTATTGTTCACAGAACAATAAGAGGTCTTTCCACCTTCTTTGAATTTTAAATTTGTTTTATACCTGACTCCTAAAAATTTAATTCCATGAAAAAGAAACCAGAACTCTCTTAAAGCATAGAAAAAATGAAAATTTAAAAAAAAAATGAATGACCTTGTCCTTTGACCTTGAAAAAATATCAAGGTCAAAGGTCAAGGATCACAATGCAGTTGCCCCCCATGCTTCTATGACTTATAGTTTTCAAGTTATCAGGTTTAATAGTAAGTACAAAGAACTTAAAGGGCAATAACTCATATAAGTGGTCATCAGATCCATTTGCACTTATACAGTGAAGTAAGGCCTAAAGACCCTTAAGATATTAGTGAAGGTTTGGTGTCTCTACAGTCTATGGTTTCGGAGGAGTAGCGATAACAAGGTTTTTCGCACAAGGGGCAATAACTTTTAAAAGGGTTAATATTAGGAGACAAGAGTGAAATCTTTGAAACAGTTTTAAGAGTACATATTAATGATGCATATGTTAAAAGACAAAAGAGATATAAAAAGAGCTAAATATTCCATTTTTGGAATGACCTTGACCTTTGACCTTTACATGAATTTTAAGGTCAAAGGTCAATGAATCTTATGCAGTTGGTCCCATGTCTCTACGACTTGTTGTTTTGAAAATTTTTAATTATTTGTAATATTCAAAAAGTTTCAGGGGCAATAACTCATTGAAGGGGTCACAGAATGCTTTCGCAATAAATAGATTGAAGAGTTCCCATAATTAGGCAAAGCCATTGGTGAAGGTTTCATACCTTTACGCGGTTTACGGTTTCAGAGGAGTAGTGAAAACAAGGGTTTTTAGCACAAGGGGCAACAATTTTTTAAAGGGTCAATTTTAGGGGCCAAGATTTATGTCTTCTAAAGAGTTTCAAAAGTACATATAAAAGACATAAGATAGATAGTATATGTTTAAGGACATAGGAGCTATTAAGAGAAATTTATTTCTCATATTTGGAATGACATTGACCTTTGACCTTGAAATGAATTTGAAGGCAAAAGGTCATTGAATGTTATGCAGTTGGTTTCATGTCTCTACGACTTTTCGTTTTGAAAATTTTTAATTTTTTGTAAAATTTATAAACTTTCAGGGGCAGTTACTTATTGAAGGGGTCAAAGAAAACTTTCGCAATGAATGGATTGAAAAGTCTCCTAAATTAGTTCAAGACAATGGTGAAGGTTTTATATCTCTATGGTTTACGGTTTCTGAGGAGTAGCGATAACAAGCTTAACGGTGAAAGGCCAATAACTGCATAAGGGGTCAAAGTTAAAACATGGGGGGTCATTTTTTGGAATAACTTTAAATATCCAGTATCATGAACTATAAAGTTTTTTTATAAGTCTTACGGTGTCAAAACATAAGGTGAGAAATAAAATAGAAAACATAAGCATTTCAATAGGTCTTTCCACAGAAAGGTGGAAAGACCTAATTAATCAATTTTTAAATCAATTTATAGTATAGTACTGTCTGTACAAAGAAGTGCAAAGCATGTCGATGAATGTAATATCTTGATAAGTATGCACTTATACAGAAATTGTCACAGTTCGATACATATTATACAATCTTTTGGGGAATCTATTAAAGCTATCTCAGAAAGTTATTCTTGCTTGCCATGAGTGAAACTTTATAACTTGTAGACACTTTCGACCCCCAAGTAATTATTTTATGATAGTTTGATTAAGTGTTTGAATCTGTGTAATACTGTAAACCAACTTTTATTTGCGACGACTTTATTTCGCGATTTACCGGGAGTAAACTAGTTGGCGACAATTAATTTTCGCGATTAATTCGTTTTTGGAACTGTTTTTAATATAAAAAAAGACTTTTAGGACCCGTTCGCGGTGAGAAATATTCGCGATGACAAGGCTCTCGCGAACCTCAGGAATAAAAGTTGGTTTACAGTATTTAAAGAGTGTTATCCCCCCACCCCTCAACACCCCCTCACTTGTCTGATAAACTATTATGGCTGTACTAATGACAAGGGATGGGGGCCGACACATGGTTACAAGTGTCCATTATTCTAAATAGCAACCAGCTCCATTAAAACAAATAAAGAATGAAGATTTAATTTTTTCCACATAAATGTTCATCTTATTTTGGGAAGCATTAAAAATCTTTTTTTTAAATCTGTTTATCTAGTTTCTTGAATTTTTTCTTTTTTGCAAAGTAGGTCAAAGGTCAAGATGATTAATACAATGCTGATGTTTTTTTTTCAATGTTTTATGACAAACAGTATAAATGCTATATAGCACAGACTTACCTCTTAAATGTCAAAAATATGTTGTATACTGGTATTAAGAAGAACAATATGTACTTAAAAAGTATGACAATATATCAAGATTGAGGATCACAAGGTTGGCAACCATGGTAATTCATGTATACAAAAGCCGTATTGAAAGAAATATATCATATGTGCAAAATATTAAATCCATACCTCTTACAGTTCTTGATATACATGAATGTATAAGTTGTAACAGACAGATAGTTAAATGGACAAATGCCAGGTAGTGTGATATGTAAGAGTCAATCTGCTCTTAAGACAATACAAAAGTCAGTTGACTTTCATATAAACATTTTTTCAAAACTAGTTTCCATATGGTTTACGCATTTATAAGATAGGAAATCCTACTCTGAGAAAGAGTGGGGAAAATTTGGCTCCAGTGTGAGATCCTACTTGTAAGTACTTATTCTGGGGGACTCTCTATAGGGGAAATCATACTAAGAAGTACAGATTCTGGGGGAAAGCTGGCTTTGATTTGCTGGAATATGGTGTCTACATAATTATATGTGAAGACATCTGATCCTTAGGGACACAAGTTTTTTACTAAGTCAAATTCTGCATATAGCATACCCACATTGTGATGATATTTTTCATTACTTGAAGTAGATTTGTGAGCATAATTACAGGTCTTCACTAAGTCCTTTATATAATTGAGGAAAAAGTGACACTGCCCTTAAGGAGTATATGTGATAAGAGCGAATTTTGGCCCCCTAAAAATCAACATTTTAGAATGACATTCAAATATGTTTAATTGAGATTTATTTGAAAGAAGAGATTATATTAAAAATATTTCTAATATATTTTTCACATTTATATGTACTCTCTAGCTGTTAATGACAAGAGAAATAATGCTATTTTTGCTTTCTATCAAAAAAGCCAAAAATATGCCTTTTTCTTGATGTTATTTCTTATGGGAAATATAGAGCGCAGTTTAGAACATACATAATTTTTCTGTCACTAATCAGAATCAGATAGATACACCTTTGGTAAAAATATAAATCTTGTTCTAGGCTGCGCTCTATATTTTCTGGAAGAAAAACTGCTTGAAAATAAGCAGTTTTATACAAAATATGCTAAAATGGCGGGAAAACGTGATTTTTATGATGTCATATCTCTAAAATAACGGCATTTTGATTAAAATGAAAATGACCAATAAAGGTTGCATATATAGTTGTACTAATTAAAGCTATATATAAAGTAAAATTAAGATATTCATTTTAAGGGGCCAGTTGAGACACTTACCATATATCGCTCTTTGTTCTATCTGCAGTCAAATTCAATGTTATCTTTAGAAAATGAATTTTTTTTAGAAATATCTTTAAAAAATGAACTTATCGGATATTAGAGATGGTTACAAAATCCTTGATTGGATGACTTCCTGTATATGACTTCCCTAATTAGAGCCTGTGGCAAAAAGGATTATGTAGGTTTAGAAATCACGAGAAAATGTCATCAGTATTTAATTACAAATGGAATAAAAAAAAAATCACATTATCTGAGAAAAAAGGCTCATGGTAACTGTTGGTTGTATTTCTCTCACTGTTTTACAAATGAACAGAAATAATGAAGTATGAAAAAATGTCTGCAATGATAGAGGGAAATGGGACATTTACTAGTCAGTGTCTCAGTGAAACCCACAATATTGAGTTTGATCTCAATCAGGCGAAGGGTTCATAAGATATTTTAAAAGTCATGGGGAATGATTCCAGTTGTTATTTTCCAGTTTTTCTCTCTTCAGACAATATTGTAATTTCATAAATTTGCAGAAAGAACTAGGTTCACTTTATGCTTATAATGGCCCTGAAGACATACAAATTTACTGACTTATTAATGTTCCATTTCAAACATTAATACAGAGTAGAAACTCACTGCTTTAATTTGCTATAAAATTTTCCCCCAAAAGTCCAGGTATTGGAAAACAGGCTTTGCAATTTTCTATAATTTCAAAGAAAACAGGTTTATTTGAGTACTAACCACAAAGAAAAACAATATTAGCACACCCTAATCACAAAAATGAATATGTTTTGTAATCCTCAGAGACAGTTCTATCCTTTAAAACCTGCATATTTTAGATCACAGGTTGTTCTCTTAATAAAATATCAAAAAACAGCTTTGAGTCATGTATGGCATATTTTTGAATTTCAGATAACCAAAAATAGAAAAGATCATTCTACTTAATTGTTTATTACATTAAATAAAGATAGGACTTTCCTGTAAATTACACAATTTAAATTAATTGTGTTTCAAGGTATTACAATTTGAATCAGTGACTGGTTTATTTAAATGAAAGAAAAAGTGAGCAAGCTCCTATACCCCATGCTCTCCCAAAACTTGAAGTGCCGAAATTCCAGGATTAAATAAAGGAATCAGAATTCCTGCTAATGTGCACATCTACATATAACGTCCTAAAAATCTGCAAAGTTTGACAAAATTCTGTGCAGCGGTTTAAGAGTAGTTGAGTTGACAAACTGTTCAACTCTATATTCAAGGTATGGCCAAAAATCTAAGTTGAAAAATACCCAAATTCCCCGAAAAAAAATAAAGGAATCAAAATTTCCTGGTAATATGCACATCTACACATTGTGTTCTAAATACAGTGTATCTACAAATTTTGATGAAATTCTGTGCAGCGGTTTAAGAGGAGTTGCACTGACAAAAAACAAGAGGCCCAAGGGCCTTGAATCGCTCTTCTGATAAATTGTACAACCTATCACTTCTATTTGAAGCCTCTGACCCTAAGTATTCTAAGAGCCAAGTTGCATCAACTGACAAAGTTTGATGATTCTTAGCCAATTATAACTGAAGATATTTTAATAAAGCTATAAAAAAAAAAAACGTAAGTAGGTCACAATGACCTACTTTAGGATTGAAGTTTTCTGAGGACTCAAGATGCATTAATAAACAAAGATTGAAGATTCTAAGCAAATAAGTATGTGAGATAGTCAAAAGTAAGTCACTTTGACCTACTTTTTCATCTACATTCTTGGAAAAACCAAAATGCATCAACTGACAAAGTTTGATTATTCCAAGCCAATAAGTACTGGAGATACTTAATTATAGCCATAAAATGTTAAAAGTAGGTCACTGTGACCTAATTTTTAGTAGGCGATTTTCGAAAGCCCAAAATACATCAACTGACAAAGTTTGATGATTCTCAGCCAATATGTATCTGAGATATTCAAAAGTAGGTCACCATGACCTACTTTTTGGTTGACATTCTCTGAAAACCCAAGATGCATCAACTGACAAAGTTTGATGATTCTAAGCCAATAAGTACCAGATCCTTAAATAAAGCCATAAAATGTCAAAAGTAGGTCAACATGACCTACTTTTTGGTCATCACTCTCCGAAAACCCAAGATGCATCAACCCACAAAGTTTGATGATTCTAAGCTTATAAATACCTAAGATGCTTAAATAAAGCTATAAAATGTCAAAAGTAGGTCACCATGACCTACTTTTTCGTTGTCACTCTCCGAAAACCCAAGATGCATCAACTCACAAAGTTTGATGATTCTAAGCTTATTAATACCTAAGATGCTTAAATAAAGCTATAAAATGTCAAAAGTAGGTCACCATGACCTACTTTTTGGTCGTCACTCTCCGAAAACCCAAGATGCATCAACTCACAAAGTTTGATGATTCTAAGCCAATAAATACCTAAGATACTTAAATATAGCCATAAAATGTCGAAAGTAGGTCACCGTGACCTACATTTTGGTCGACATTTTTCAGAGTCCCAAGATGCATCTCCTGACCAAGTTTGATGATTGTAGGTCTGAAGGTAATCAAAAAATGCCTTTTAAACAATTTGAAAACATATGCCTGCAAAATTCTAAAAGTAGGTCACAGTGACCTACTTTTTCTTAAATATGTTTTAAGGTCCCAAGATGCAGCAACTTACAAGATTTGATGATTCTAACCCTTTCAGTGCCTGAAATAATGGGATTAAATGTTTTAAAAAGGATAAGTCATAAAGTTCAAAAAGTAGGTCACGGTGACCTACTTTTAAGTTGACGTTGTTCAAGGACCCAAGATGCATCAACTGACTAAGTTTGATGATCATAGGCCTTAAAGTGTCCAAAATATGCCTTCAAATCAATTTGAAAACAAATGCCCGCAAAATTAAAAAAGTAGGTCACCGTGACCTACTTTTGAGTTAACATGATGTGAAGTCCTAAGATGCATCAACTTACAAGATTTGATGATCCTAGTCCTTATAGTAAGCAAAATATAAACATTTTTATTAATTGTAAATTTAGGTCAACTTTAAAGTGACCTTGAGACCACGCCCTTTGCCCCAGGGTCATGCCTTGAACAATTTTTAATCTTCAACATATTCTGATCCTTGTGTGTAAGTTTGGTGAAAATCTGCCTGGTGGTTCTGGAGAAGAAGATTTTTTAGCAACCAGTACTTTTGGTTTTGTTTTCCTGATTATCTCCCCTTGTTTAAGGGTCCCAACCCTTATTTTAGTATAAATGGTAGTCCTTGGGCCAAGGATACCCTGTGACAAATTTGACACTGATTGGCCAAGGCGTTCTTGAGTTATGGCCCATTTTCTAAAAAGTTAACGCACACCGCACAAATGGCCATAGCATTAGCTCTTTGAGCCTTTGGCTCAGAAGAGCTAAAAACAGGACTGATGGACTGACTGACTGACACACTGATGGACCAGTCAAAAACATTATACCTCCTACAAGTTGTGTGGGGTATAATTACAGACAAAGATTAAAGTCTAATCTTTATATTTCCAATGTCTTTGTCCTGGATAAAATTACAAAAAGTAAAAATACTTTATTTCTACATAAATCTTCTAGTTCAGCAATAGGCAGGGTTTTAAAAAAATCAAGAGCAAAGCGGGACAGAGACAGAAGCAGGGCTTGTAGCACGTGTGATTGATCTAAATGTGACTTACACGTCCACGCTAGCGATGAGTTTATGTGGGTCTCCACAGCGCGAGACTTCTGTACGAACTAATTCTATCACAGACAATGGGAAAGGGTGTCTGCAAAAAAATAAATAAACATAAGGTACAAATATAATAATTATTCCTACTTATTGTTTATATAGAAATCATATTTTCTTATTTATTTTTCTTTCAATATCTACATTAAATGTATTTTATGATTTTAACACAAATGATGGTATTTTGGCTGGTATTTCTTTACAAAATAACACTCAACAAAATCCCCTTTTCCTCATAAAAGTTGCTTTTCATAAAATATACAATTGACAAACCTTGCAAAGATAAGAATTTGATGTACATTTTGATAAATCAAAACTCACTTAAAAGAGAGATTACCTACAGATATGAGAACTTAACGTTCTATACTTGTAAGATCTGAATAACTTTGTTTTCTTTTTGAAAACTTACTGTTCTATACTTGTGAACACATCAAAACAACCTTTAGACAGCAACTGGTCCAACATTTTCAGCATAGGATAGGAAACCCTAAGGAAAAAGCAAAAATTAACTAAGAACTGACAAATAAATGTCCTCTTGTTTCTTTATATGAAATTATTTACATACACACCTATCTATTTTCTGATAATCTTTAAATATTTGTAACACGACATCTCCAAAGTGGGTCATCTTCTGTAAGTCTTTAATTATAGATCTCAGGTAAACATGCAGAGAGGAGCTGGAGTTGATCACCTGTAATTAATGATAGACAGGTAAGGTTAGGAATCATCATATAAAGGTGAAGCCAGAACTCATTCTTAGAACAGTGCCTTAGAAAAGAAGTAAAGATTCTTTTAGATAGAGATGCCTTTAACTAAGGCCTGATTGATTGATCTCTGATGATGACATACTGACCAGGGACTCTGTCAAGCCTCCCACACTGACCGTCAGACCCAGGAGTACGTTATACATGTAGGTGTCCAGTCCCAGTAGCTGAGTAAATCTACAGAACGTGTCCGAGGGGGCAGACCAGTTAATATCCGCTATCTCACCCCTAAAACACAGGTAATCAGAGATTACAGAGCTCACCTCAACGTGTGTTGTCTTTAAGTAAGGCAAATTAAGTCACACAATTAACCAACAAAAAGTGTACATCCAAAAATGCAAAATTTATGCAAATTTGATACTTTGGAATAGACCTATATAAAAACTAAAAACTAGTTCTTCATCATGAAAATGTAATTAAAATCCAGCATCTGAAGCAAGATTGAGAGTTTTCATCCCTTGATGCATCATTTGTGCAACTGGTTTATATAAGCCTTATAGTTTCTTGGTGATAGACTTGCACCCATAACTTTTACGAGGTCTATTATCTGGAAAATGTATGTCGAATTCAGCATCTGAAGCAAGTCCATTAGTGTGCATCCTAAGATGTATCATCCATGCAAGTTTGGTCAACATAGGGCTTAAAGTTACTTGCAAATGAAACCTGTATAAAAAAAT